>MJUU01024561.1:43282-64684 GCA_002080025.1 Modiolus philippinarum
TTTCAGGATTTTACATAGAAATGATAGGGAAAATGATCATATGAGAGGATAGTTTGAAAAATCTATTATAGAATTTTTTCATATTTTGCATGTGTTTAATTATCATTATGTAGTTTACATATAAAAAATAAAAATTAGGGGTCACCGTTGAAATAAAAGAGAAAAATTGCAAAAGGTCCATTTCTCTAGTGATATCTTTGTTAAAATATTTTATCAAATTATCTCCCTTGAATAATTTCTGTGTTCTGAAAATCCAGCAACAGATTTAAAGGTCATGTGTTTTAACTCACTTTTTTGTAATGAAAATGTTATAAAAATGATTAGGAATATAAATTTTAAATACATTTGAACTTTCTTTTCATTTTAAATAATTATTTTGATAAATTTCTTAATGAATGAAACCTAAATGAACAATTATTATACAAAAATGGCGGAATAATACCACTGAGACACCTTAATAAGGTTATGCAATTGAGAAGAATTACCACTTTATTATTTTGAGTTTAACTTGCAAATTTACTTATCGTATGTTCTATGTAATCTGCGGTATAGCTGAATTTAGAAAAAAGAATTTTCTTAAGGAATAGATGATGGGTAAGGATTGGTTGGACCAATCAGCTTTGGGCTTTTTGCACTGTTTACATCAGTTGCTTCATAATCTTTGAAATTAAAGGTCACGCTCATTTTCATCCACTTTAAAATTTCCCACCACCTCCCCATCTTACCACCTTTAAGAATGGGAGATTATTGTGAGTATAGATAATGAAGATTTGGTATGGCCGTTTTTTAGTGCCACCCCTATTTGTCTCAGGGAGTATTATTTGACAGGGAGAAAATTAGGAACATCTAACAGACAATTTAGTATTATGTAACTGCTCCCTGTCTTGTGTTTATTAACTTTATGTTTTGACTATAATATAATCTTATTGTCATTTTATTANCCTTAGCAACCATAGATTTTTTTCGTGATAAATGATTTAACCCGTAAACCGAAAGAGATGGCTAATGACATTTTATGGGGAAAATGTTCAGTTTTACAAAATACAACTTTGTTAACGATTTAAATATTTTGTGCAATGATTTAATTCGTAAACTGTAAGAGATGGCTGATGACATGTAATTAAGAAAATTTTTCTTGTTTCATCAAGCCAAAACACTTATTACGAGACTTTGCTAAAAATTTTCTTCGGGTAGACCTACATTTGTTCTCTGAACAAATGACTTATATTTCTGGTTTGTGAAGTAAGACATAAAAATGAATTTGCGCAGTGTATGACAACTGTGTCTCTGACTTTTCCGACCGCTATAATTTAATGATGAAACAAAATTTTTGGCACCATAGTCTACTTATTACAATTTAACGATGATAGTTTATAACCAGATTATAGGTGCTAATATCAGCTGATTACAGTTTCATGATGAAAGTGTATAACCAGAGTATTGATACCATGTTCAGGTGAATACAATTAAATCATGAAAGTGGGTAACAAGAGTATTGATACCATGATCAGGTCATTTCAATTTAATGAATAAAGTGTATAACCTGAGTATTGATACCATGTTCAGGTGAATACAATTAAATCATGAAAGTGTGTAACAAGAGTAAATACCATGATCAGGTGATTTAAATTCAATCATGAAAGTGTATAACCTGAGTATTTATACCATACTCAGGTGGATACAATTTGATAATGAAAGTGTATAACAAGAGTATTGATACCATGACCAGGTGATTACAATTCAATGGTGAAAGTAAATAACCGTTCCATAGGTGGCAAGATCTGTGATTACAAATTAATGATGATAGTGTATAACCACATTATAAGTGCAACGAACAGCTGATTATAATTTAATGATGATGTTTTAAATAGATAATATGTTCTTTGATCTGCTGATGATAATTTATAATTGCAATGATTACAATTTAAACATAATACTGTGAAAGTACTTTTGTTCGTGGGGTTCCAATTTTCGTGGTTTTCGTGGTTGACTGAAACCACGAAATTAAGTTCCCAACGAAACTGATTTTTTCCCTAGAGTTTTAATGCATGGAAGTCGAAACCACGAATTTAAGAACCAACGAAATAGTGATATTTAGGAAAACCACGAAAATTGATGTCCACGAATAAAAGTACATCCACAGTATCATATAACTAGATCATCGATACCATTATCTGCTAATTACAAATTAATGGTGAAAATAAATAAGCATTTTTTAGGTCCCATGATTTGTGATTACAATTTAATGATGATATTTTGTGATCACATTATGGGTGCCAGAAACAGATTATTACGATGTAGTGATGTTGTATAAAACAAAATTAATAGGTGACATAAATAGGAAAAAGAAGGGAAACGGGGAATGTGTCAAAGAGACAACGACCCAAAGGGGAGTAATAACAACTCAAAGCCATCATAAGATCTTCAATGAACGGTGAGGAAACCCCACACCCAACGGCAGNAGTATTAATACCATGTTCAGGTGAATACAATTAAATCATGAAAGTGGGTAACAAGAGTATTGATACCATGATCAGGTCATTTCAATTTAATGAATAAAGTGTATAACCTGAGTATTGATACCATGCTCAGGTGAATACAAGTAAATCATGAAAGTGTGTAACAAGAGTAAATACCATGACGGGGAATGTGTCAAAGAGACAACGACCCAAAGGGGAGTAATAACAACTCAAAGCCATCATAAGACCTTCAATGAACGGTGAGGAAACCCCACACCCAACGGCAGGTCGGAGTTGGGCCCTAAATAAAGAGTGATCAAGTTCAGCGAAATAAACATCAACCTAGACTCCCATGGGTGACATAAAGCCTGTTTTTACTTCTCAAATAAACAATGAAAGGATAAAGTAAATGCACATAAGAGAAAATCTTTACAAATACATGGTAAAAACAAGCAAAGGAACAACGCTTTTATTGTTGTTCTTCATCTTGAAGTCACCATGAGTTCTACAACAGTGAGCTTTGCTCACACCTCAAAGTAAGCTCAAGACGGTCGCTAACACTTGTCTGAGCGGAATTCTAAATGTCGAACGATGCTACAATAACACTGATACAAAACCAATGTTTAACAATGTTAATGGTTTGGAATAAAAACGGGCCTGAAAACATCTTAATTCAAGCCAATGGTGATAGTGTGTAATTCTTGTATACGTACCATGATGCGAAATTACAAATGATGATAATGTACAACCATATTACAGGCACCAAGATCTGCTGATAACAAATCAATGGTTTATAATACCGTATTTGTGCCACATACTGTTGACCATTAATTAATAAAAACGATCGTACTTACTTTGCTTCCAACGCTAACGCTATAATTCCAACAGAGATTGGAGCTGCAAACGAAGTGCCTTGTAAATTTGACATCAAGCATTGGTTATTCATACCCGGAGATGTCTGCAAAATATTGATAAAGAATGGGTATAAGGTATTTACATTTAATTACTGCATATCACATTTTGATAAAAACGAATGGATGATTTATTTTTTATCCTTATAGTTATTTTGATTTTTTTCTGGTTTCCATGGTAACTGTTCCCCTAATTGATATTGTTCCAGACAACTTAATGCCTACTTAAAGAATTTCAGTTATTTTGATTTTTTCTGAATTCCACGGTAACTGTTCCCCTAATTGATAGTGTTCCAGACAACTTAATGCCTACTTAAAGAATTTCAGTGATAGTAACGGGATTCCAGTGACTTCTCCCTTAGGTTTCTATGATACGACCGTCTTCAAAGATGTGAGTGATAATCATTACAAAAGTTATATATACTACTTAACAACAGAAACGATACTTGGTTTACTTGGTAATTTTTTTTTATTTCCCAATTTTATGTTGTTATTTTAGTGTATAAATGTATTCAACACCAGAACGCATTTGTTTATTCCAGTTTTAAATCAATTCCGAAACGGAAAAGATGAAAGTTTTTTTCTCCCCACGATCGGGGTCGCGTATAACCTATGTATGATTTTAATTGTTTGGTGTCAATAATTGGGACACAGCAGCTTAAAAATTTGCCATTTTAAAAAATCAATTTCTCATTTCGATGTTCCGTTCAATATAAAATCAACGTGCACATTAACCCAGCGCGGTCAGACCGTCGATCTTGATCTTTGCACTTTCAATTAATTGTCATGTGAAAAGAGTAACAAATTAAGGACTTTTGCTTAATTTAAAGCAAACGTGCTCATCGAACAACTACAGTAGAATACCGCAAGAAGAAAGGAGTGAAATTTACAAAAATTGAAGTCCAAAGACATGACCAACACGAGAACACAGAAAACAACGACGTTAGACACAGAAAACAATGACGTTAGATTTACAGTAACTTCTGTATGTTGTTGTTTATTAATCCCCCACGAACGAAGTTCAGGGGTTATATAGAAATCACTCGATCCGTCTGTCTATCCGTCCGTCTAAGATAGCGAACAATTTTTCTTAACAGTTTTCTCAGTAACTACTCATCACTGCATCTTGAAATTTTGTATCCAAGCTTAGAGTGATGTCCTTTAATGCACGTAGCGATTTCAGGATTGCCGGACATCTACTGCCTGTTTACCGACTTTTCAAGATCTTTTGTCAATCGAAGAAAATTTTCGTAACAATTTTCTCAGTAACTACTCGTCACTGCAACTTGAAATTTTGTATGCAAGTTCAGAATGATGTCCTTTATTCTCTAAGCTGGTTACAAATTTTCTGTATTTAACTCGTTTTATAGCTGAAAGGGCAAGGGATGTAAAATTTTGCATTGTGTTTCAAATAGATATATTTCACTTATAACCATAAGCTTTAATTTCCTCTTTACTGAACTAACGATAAAATAAATAATAACAGCTAATATCAAAAATTAAAACTTTGAGAACAAAAACAAAATTATGAAAATGAGAACGAGAAATCATTTTTTAGAAATTGAAATAACATAAAGAGAAAAGATTAATTTTTGTTCATTAAAGTTTATACTGTTAAAGGGTGTTATTTTCGCGTGGTTTATATTTTGCGAGTTTGATTCTTAAAAATATTCATGAGGTTTATTCTCGCGATTCTCATGTACATTTGGTTAAGTTCGTAATAAAAGCTAATTCATTCGAGGGGAAACCCTCGCGAATATGTTAGAATCGCGAAATTAGCGAAATAACCCCTCGCGAAAATTTCTCCTTTTACAGTTAATTACTTACCATCATTCTATCCATATAACTGCCACCATAACTTGCAGCCATAATAGTTGATCCGATTTCCCCATAATACACGGAAGCAGTTTCCTGAACACTGGTAATTGAGATTATAAATCGACTTGTATGTCTTCCTGATGCATTTCCATTTGCTTCAGGACCACCATTTCCTGCTGCAAAAACATATATACTTCCTTTTCCACCTCGTCCCTGAAATTAGATAAATAGAAATTTGAAAAAATACCAAAAAAAATATACTTGCATGGAATGATCAATTGTCTATTCAGATGAACTCGAATTTTGCGCCCTTATCTTCCTTCAAATTGTGCTTGCGAGATGGAAATAGCATTTTATTCAAGACTGACGATATAGACCAAAACACCTTCAATGTGACCTGGGTGGAGAGACTTTGTTTTGTGTGCATTTAGTCCATATCCTTTCATTATCTATTTAATTCTTCCATGCGTACAAATAGTAGAATAAAACTTAAAATATGTTTAAGGCAATCCTAGCATTTCAAGTTTCTCTTCTAAAGTGGCCCTAAATGTCTCCTTAGTGCCTTAAAGGACATTTAGTGTCCTTTATGCCTAAAAGGACATTTGGGGCCGTTTATTTCTATAAGGTCCCTTCCCTGTAACGGTGTTGTACATTATTAAAACTATTTGCTTTTATTACAGAGTTTGAGGTTACCATATCGTGAATATGATTCAAGTTCTCAAGAATATGATGTCATACTAATAAATAAAATTCAAAATCCAAATAACAAATATGTACATTCAAACTGCTTATTCCGAAATCTTTAAAGTGGCAAAATTTCTTAAAACTGTGTTATTTATATCTACATCGATCCTGATAATATAGCATATCGTAGATAAAATTCAAAAACTAAATTTACGCGCAAAGGCTCAATTTATAAACCTTCTCCCTTTTCTGTTCATGAGTGATAAAAATTAAACACAATGAAATATAATTAAAAAAAAACACACAATTTGTTTTCTATACATTTCTTTTCAAATGTGACCTAATTCTATCTTTCTATAGCCGTCAACCATGACTTAAAGCAATATTATCTGTATTTTTTTATTTTTTGGTTCCAGCAAAATTCATCATTTCAAGTTATAGTATGCAGAAATCAAGCAGTTTAAAGTCCAATACCTCGTGAAAACATATGAAAAAGCTTCAAAATTAAGGAAAATGTAACATCAATTAATTGCTTGCCGGCTAGCAAAGAATGTATTCTCGGGATGATGAGTATGTATGCGACCTCAGGTCTAATTTTCCCGATACATGCTTAACGGCATTGTTTATGCTAACAACATGTCATGATCTGATAATATCACTTGCAATGAGNAAAAAACAGCCCTTACTATTCTTCCAAGGATGTCTTAATTACTTTCAAACACGAGAGGGCTTAAGTTGATGATCAATTTAAAAATAACTCCACGTGTACATTGCACTTGTCACGAATTCGACCAATTTTAACTTGTCTTTATTACGTAAGCTTTCATTATAGACTACTAGCTCCTTTGAAATCAGAACCCAGTCGGGCATATGGTACGCTGAAAACCAACGCCACAGACGGAAAATAGTTGTAAGCCGGAGTTTTTTTTCATTTTTCCTGGAATTGTTTTTGAACTACACTCCTTGGAGCAAATAGTCCGAAAAGTTGTGTGTAAACCGGAAACCGCATCACAAATGTCAAAGTGTACACACATATCACCAAGGCGAAGTTTGACGATTGGTTTTACGTTTGTTTATGTTGACTATATATGGTATCTCGGTCAGATCCAGTTTCAGTGTCGAACATTAATCATCCGCCATAATTGTTCAAAATTGTATTCAAAAATAGTCAAATAATCAAAATTATGAAGTATTCGTGTAATTTTTATGCATTTAAGGGCATTTGATTTCTCATTTTCTAGAAAATTTAATACGACGCATTGCATTTTTAAAACTTCCAACAAAAAATGAAGAAATGCAGCTATTTTCACAAATGTTCCATGCATGAGACAAAAAAATAATACTCAACTTCCAAAAAGCAGCATTCCGGAATCATAAAGCATTACCTTTTAACTAGAATTCCATTCATTACAAGATTGCTACGCGATGCCATATGTCAGCGCCCCATAAACCCAAATATTAGAAAATATAGAAGCAATTAGCTTCAATGTTGTATTGATAAAAACAAAAACAAACTAAGCAATAAATTTACGAAAGCATTAAAGATGCAAGAGCAATGTCCTGAAAAGCAGAATAGCATTCGAAAATTTCAGTGATTTTGTCTGGTTTCCACAAGCAACAAATATCCCACTTTCCATCACAACCAATTTTACAACACCTTTAAAAAATTGGGCAGGGGTTCCCCTTATAATGTTAGTAGTTTATATTGCTGAAATAAATAAAAAAGACAAATTACATGTCTCAACCTTCGTCATCGTCACTCATGTTCACTTGAGAAAGCATAGTGTTCCAAACTTACAGAATGTCATATATAAGTTTGCAATTTCAAACAAGTATTCAATTGTTTATTATCAAAACATTCTTCATATGCAATTTAAATGATATACTATTAAGTTCCAACTTACTGCTTTAAAAAACCAAATGAACAAATTTGAACAAGGAATTACACTTCAACAAAAGTGAAGACTATATTTGAGTTTCAAATAGCACATACTTTGCACTGATATATAAATAATATATATCAAATCAATGTGAAAATTCAAAAATAGTTGCCCATGATCAGTGCATACAGAACTATGTGACGTCTTCAAAGTACTGGGCGCAAACTGAGTACTAGGATAGAATAAAATATGAAGTAAAGGACCAAATTCAATAATGAATATATTTGACATCTTTTAATCAAAACTGTCCCAAAGGGGCCGTGCATATATTCAATTCAGTGCCATACTTCAGAGGTATTAAGTCAAAGATGTCAATGTTTCAGACTACACAAACCAGGTACTGTAATGTTAAAAGTTCAAAAATGGATAAATTTTACAATTTTTATTCAACACTGCCCAAAAGAGGAGATGCACATCTTCAATGTGTCAAACCAACAGTGAAAAGTTTCATAAGAATCAGACATACGTTGTTAGATTCAGATTACACAAACTTGGTACTGCAATGAAAAAAATGATACATATATATTTGCACAAACTCAGTACCGTAAAAATGACTACATTCAACAATGAATAAATTCAACTTTTTTTTCATTCAAAACTATCCAAAGGAGAAGGTGTACATTTTCAAAGTGTAAAGACTCACTGTGCAAATTTTCAAAAGCATAGGGTTGAAGGTGTCAGAGTTTCAGGTTACACAAATTCAGTACCGTAATGTTAAAATTTGATAATTTTCATCAATGGATAAATTCAGTATTTTTCATTCAAAACTCATAAAAAGTCAAGATGCACATCTTCAATGTGCCCAGAATAAATGTGCAAAATTGGAAAAGTGTCCGACTTAAAGTGTCTTAGTTCCAGATTACAAAAACTTGGAACCCCCAAAGCGTGACGGACAGACTAAAGGAGTAACGGATTCGAGCGATTCCTAGACCTACGGTCACCGTTCGTGACACAAGTGAAAAAATAGCCCCCTTTCAAAAAAAAATTCGGGCAAGAGTTCTCCTTTTAAAATAGTAGATACATCATATACATATTGCTGAAATCGTAAAAAAAAATATGTAACAGAATACATTTTTTCTATATTTTCATTACTCTTGCTTGGTTTATCGTGTAATCAAAATTTCCACTAACAATAACAACCCATTTCAAACCACAAATTTAAAAAAATGGGCAGGGGTTCCCCTTATAATCTTGTCAATATATACTGCTGAAATCGCTGAAAATATGTTATATATTTTCGAAATTTCAGTCTCCATTACAACACATTTAAGACAACCATTCTAAAACAATCAAACATTCCGAGTCCCATTGCAAGTAAATTAGGGCACGGATTCTCCTTATAGTTTAGTTAATGCATACCGTTGAAATCGAAAAAAAATGTACCAGAATACCTTTCCCTAAAATTTAAGTTTTTTGGTTTAATTCCCTCAGCAACCGAAAGTTTCTTTCCATCACAACCCGCTTTAGACCACCATGCCAAGACAATTTAAGCAGCGTTCCCCTTTTAATTGAGGTAATACATATTGCTGAAATCGTAACATGTTTAAAAAACTACTATCACTGGAAGGTATGTATTGTTGCTTAGTAGCATCCCCAAAGATAATTAGTCTTTGAGAGCTTTAGGAAATTTACCAAATTCATATGCTACGTATTTAATTCTAAGATTTTTTTTAATTACATCTCACTGTTAAGCCTCATTTACAACTTTGAAAAAAGAAAAGGTGAATAAGTTGATCACCTCCCTTGGCTTTATTCGCTCCTTTTTTAAATTATGACTTCTCATTGTATCTCAAGTTTTAGATCAAGACACCCCCAAAAGATGTATGATGTACATATTCAAACTAACTTGATCAATAGTACAAAGTCTAGAAATAAAAGGACCATTTCAGCTTGAACAACAAACGAGATTTTAAGCTTAATATATCGTACATGTTAAATGTTTATTATTCAAACAAATCTCAGTCCGATATTGATCAAATAAATCGCTTTAATCCAGTACATATGCTGACCAGATGAAAAGGAATCTAAGTAGTGGTTGCACAGAAGCTATAGTTATTGGTCATATAAGCGGAAGGTTCAATGTTAAATATTTAAAGTCCCATACCTCCGACAATAATTGAGGAATCAGAATGGTGATGCTATACGATCTAGTAAATATGGTGACTCATAATTCTTTAATAAAGTTTTAACATAATCCAAGTACCGGTTTCTGAGTACTTGTGTCCAGATGATTTACCATCGTATAACAATGTTGAATATTTAAATTAACAATGAAAAGATATGGACTAAATGCACATGAGACACAGTCTCTACAAAATATGATTAAACTAAACAATTCAATAACGCTTTTATTTTTGTTCTTCATCTTGAAGTCACCATGAGGCCTTCAACAATGAGCTATGCTCATACCTCATAGTAAGTTCAAGGTGTCTCCTAGTAGCGGTTTGAGAGTAATTCATTGCTAAATGTCCAGCAACGCTACACCCATGTATCTTCTCTTTTGTTCATGGATGCGGGGTTGTCAACAAACTTAAAAATTAACTGGCAAAGTGTTCTTACAGCTGCTGTCATCCGTTGCCCTACAAAATGACTCAAAAAGAAAATTACAACCTTAAACAAAGACAGGGCACCCATCAAGTCAATTGCAAGAAAACTTGGGATAATTAAACCAGAGAAACGGGCACTATCAATAGAATGGTCATAATAACACTGGGAAAAAACCTTGTATGTCTTTCAATATTCGACGAATCAAAATGGCAATTGCGATATGATCTTGAACATTTGGAAACTAACAATCCTGTAAAATAAAAATGAATTAAGCCAACGCTGTTCGGGAAGTTGCATCCACGAGAGACTGTGAAGGATGAACTAACGGAAGGACGCAGACAATTATTAGGTAACACCCTCGGAGTTTGGCGGGGGACAAAAAATACTCAATTTAAAAGGCAGCATTCACAATTCACGACGTATAACATTTTCACAAATATCAAAATACCGAAGTTACTGTTAATTTTTTCTGTATATCCGGATTTCGACAACTTATGTCTCATCAATGAAGATCAAATCATTTGGAAGTCCTTAACCGAAAGATGTATAAAAGCTGATGGAGAACAGTTAACCAAAAGGATCTAAATAGAAAAGCAAAAAATCAGCTAAGGATAGAGCTATGCGTGAGGAATATATTCCTAAATTAAATAACAATTTTGTGAAATTTAGATATTGCATGTTTCAAAATAAAATCAATTTTAGAGTCAGCACCGAAGTACTGACTTCTGGGTTGGTAAATACCCATAGGAACTAATAGTCCATCAGCAGAGGCATCGACCTAATAGAAATAAAAATCAAAATACCGAAGTTACTATTAAGTAATTTCTGCATATGCGCAAATGTTCCATTCATAAAAAATATGCCCACAGATATCATTTATTAAAAATTCAGCTATAGCTAATAGAAAGGTTTCATTTCAGGTCAAGTTCGTAAAACAAATGGCTAGACATTAAAAGGGCGTAAAAATTAAATGAAATACTATGCTAGCGATTCCCTGTTTTATTTTTTTACCTTTAAGCTAGAAATGTATGTCAATATACGCTTTATAATATCTATATTTATAATGATCTATTGTTTAAGACGCAATATTAGACACAAATGAAAAAAAGCAAAGGAAACATTTTGTAAACACGATTTTCAGTTTGTTGGTTCGGTGTGCAAACTCTCCACTTTCAACCAGCCAGATTAAGGATGTTTGCTGGTCATGTTTGTGTATTTCTGTCAGATTTTCGAACTTCTCTGGTTTTATCTATTTAAAAGCTTAATAACTTTTAGCCCAGTGACCCCGTAATTTTTTCCCATAACTTCATTTTATACATCTTTTGGAGCATTCTGACAAAATTTTATTCAATTGGTGTTATTTTGTCACATTCATTATTGGATAAACATTCCACATTTTAAACCTATGAAAAATGCAAAGGAGTTCAGTTTCCCGCCATTTCATCGGAATCGTCGTTATTTCATAGTTGACCACCGAACATCCTTAACCAACTATTTCTTTCGAAATGCATGAACAAGACAGTACCATACGACGTTGACAATTTTTCGGTTCTTTTGCATCTTCTTTTTTGCCCTTTGAATTTTGCTATTATCCTCATTTAGGCACGGACCATTTGATTTTTAGAAAAAAAATTTCTGGTCCCGGTTTTTGCCAAAAAAAAGTTATCTGACCAGCTTCTTGGTTGAAAAAAAAATAATCTGGCCCGGATCCTGTCCATTAGAAAAAAATGACTGGATCAACAAAATTTCCTAGCATAGTGTATATGGAAAAAATAATCTGGCTCGGGTAAAAATTACAGCCCCCACCTCTGAAAATCAAATGGTCCATGTCTTACAGAATTTGTGTTCTCGTTATAGATATTTGTCTCTTCTTTTCAAACGGTTTCACATTTCCTGACTTTGTGGATATATCAATGAAAAAGAAAGAAAATGGTGTAAATGTCAAGGAGACAACATCCCATATCCAGATTAAAACGACCCAAAACAAAGCAACTAGGGGTCACCGTAGTCTTCAACACAGTGAGGAACCTCACACCAGATAGCAGGCCCAAAATTTGTTCTCACTAGTGTTCTAACAAGTCTTGTGAAATTTCCCGCCAAATTTCTTTTGAATACAGTCCTCTGTTCGAGAAACAGTTTTACAACCTAGACATGTTAACTTTTCCTATTTCGCCCATTTTTCTTTAAGTAAATTTTCAAACAGCCCTGCAAGTCTCGCTTTCCAATATTTGCAGATTGATCTAACTCGATGTGAGAAATTTTGTAATACTTGTAAACTATTTCACGTGTTAAAAAAACTACATTAAAATTTTTCAATAAGATATATACAGGACACAAATTCTCAAATGAATATAGAAGCAACAACAAAAATCCACAAATCAAGATAAAAGCAAAAACAAGGATCACATACAGACAGAGACCGAAAATGACGAAGACAAAATATGGAGAACAATACAAACTCCACATAAAATAAAACATTAACAGTGTGAACCCTCCGGAAGGGTCAGCATGACCTTCCCCGCATTTGATACCCGTCACAGATCTTGTAAAAATATACATATGAGTAAATGTATATTTCATTAACTTAATTTTATTGTGCACTAACTCCCCAACGTGGGGAATAGATATTCATATATCATTCATAATTACACCTTATGTAAGTTAGCTGAATTCTCTTCGAATACTTTTTCGACATGTTGAATGTTTCACATATTGTTTCTATAATCACGGAGACAAAATCCCGACAAAAAAATTCTTAATAACTTTTTTTTTCAAAAACAAAAACACTTTTTCACACGAAAATGCAAAAAAAGGAAAAACAAACGAATCTTAATTTAACCCTCTATGCTTCAACATGAAAGACGTGTTGGTAACCATGGTAACTGTAGTTAGACATGTTATGGATTATTCTGTCTGTTTATATTTAAAGTATAACTAATTGATCGTCGTGAATATCAATAAAAATGTCACGAGTACCGAACAACGCAAATGGATTAAACGATTTGCAGAACTTGTTCTGCAGCAAGTTTAATCATCTGCGTTGATCGACACGAGTCGAAATTTTATTGATATTCATGACGATCGATTAGGCCACGTAAAATTACATGTAATTATTAGATTCTCATCCGACCCGCCCCATTTTTTATAAGCTCAGTTTTTTCAATTATTCAGAAATTTGCTTTAAATTCCTACCATTTTTAGTGGAAATCAGTAAAAAATAAACTCCCCACACACACCTCGAGCTCAGATTTTTTGTTACAGGTGGATGAGAATCTACAAATTACCTTGATAGGGTTTTAGTAATGTTTTTTTATATAT
Organism: Modiolus philippinarum; assembly: GCA_002080025.1. Lineage (NCBI taxonomy): Eukaryota > Metazoa > Mollusca > Bivalvia > Mytilida > Modiolidae > Modiolus > Modiolus philippinarum. The sequence goes on from MJUU01024561.1 coordinate 56,960, forward strand.
AGATTTTCTACTAAAAAAAACTTATTTCATATGCGAATTATTTTTTACATTTCAATGCGACACTTTTTTACTTGACAACGACATTGATGAGATATTGTGACGTCACTTCATCCGTTGACTAAAATTATTTATTTTCACCTGTCACAATATGAGATTTATTTAACTGAGAAACCTTGATAATTAACCGCTATCTATATAATAATTTCATGTTATTTTACTTTTTTTAAGTTTTGTTTTTTATTAACAATAGATTTCGTTGAATTTTAACTTTTATTTATCCATACTGACTTCCATTTTTCATTTATAATAAATTTATTTGAGCTCTTAAAATCTGATCAAGGTTCTGTAGTTACATTTATAGTAGCCAAAGTCATTACAAATTATAACGTAGTTGCATAATCGTTATGCTGTACACATGTTTTAAGGAGTAACCTCTCATCAGTAGTATTAGAATAAAAAAAATATAGAAAGCCATAATCCAAAAGTGGTAAAAAAGAAGTACTCATTACCAAAAATATCAAAAAGGAGGCCAAATCCAGTACCAAGGAAATCCACCGAGTGCAATACACAGAATGTAGCCTTAGTATTTTGATAAAAATAGTAAATTTCTATAAAAAGCAAGGTGTTTTTTTTCATGTCAGACAAGTCTGCTATTGGACAAGTACAAAGTTCAGTCCATACGGGAGTAGTCGTTCCTTAGAAAACAAGTCAATGTTCTGCTATTTCTTTGCATTTTTGTCATTTTTATGTGTTTTTTTTAATTTGTATATTTTTGTGTTTTTTACCTTTTAATCGTGGCCAACTATACCATTTCTATTTTGTTTAATATCATTTCGACTTCTGGTCTTTCAGCAGTGGCACCAGCCCATAGTTTCAAAACACAAAAATACCGAAGTTGCATAATAGAAAACAAACTATAAATGGAAAATAATATTGCGTATATGCAGAATTTAAATTATCAGTAACTTCGGTATTTAGTCATTTGTTACCACAGGGTCGATGCCACTGCTGGTGGACTGTTAGTCCCCGAGGGTATTCACCAGCCCAGTAGTCAGTACTTCGGTGCTGACCCGAAAGCCGATACTATTTGGAACCTTACAATATCTAAATTTTTGTAAATTTTGTTGAAAACTAAGGAATATCTCCCTCATGCAAAGCTCTGTCCTTAGCTGATTTTGGCTTTACATTTAGATCATATTGGTTATTTGTTCTCTCTCAGTTTTTAAACATCTTTGAGTTTATGGTCTTCCAAACGTTTAGATTTAATCTGCACTGAAGAGACATAAGTTGTCGAAATGCGCATATGCAGAATTTAAATTATCAGTAACGTCGGTATTTAGTCATTCTAATTATAATGTATTTACATATGCAATTCTAGATTCAATGGCCTGCGCTTGAAGAGTCCCAAGAGGAGTCAATGATGCAGCGTGATCTCCTCCCCAACTGTTACAGTAGATGTCGACATTGGGATGAGATAGGGATTGTGCTATTATTGAGTCTGTTAAAAGATTTCCACCATTAACACCTAGCAATCCTATGGCTGAAAAAGAAATATAGAAACAGAAGTAACATAATCTAAAATAATGAACTTGAGGCTCACTTGAGCCTGCATCACTCCATTGGTGTCTGGTGTTGTTCATTATCATCAGGAGATCATCCATTATTATTTACACTATACATCAATGACATCAGTTGTTACAGTTTCAGAGAAAACATTCAAACATTGGTGGCCATCTCTAATGAACTTGGAACAATAAAATCACAAAGACAACCCAAGGAATATTATAATCACATTTGGTTATAATTAATTGAGCTGATCAAGAGGATAAGATCTTTAAATGCATTTTCAATAGGGTCCTATGAATGTTAAACTATGTTCCTCAACGGCAGCCATTCGGGGTGAGGTATGAACAAATAATCATAAATTTTAAGAGAGTCACCAAGTGACTTTTATCATCAAATTTGGCATCGCTCAACTGGCGGTTGGTTTTATTCATGAAATGCCACTGCTGGTGGACTGGATTTTCCTCCATTTCTTCCAGCGTGTTTACACGTGTTTTTATTTTATTTTTACTAAATCCTTGAAAAAGACATAACATGTCGAAATATTGGGCTGTTTTACCCCTTTTTTATCATTTAAATTCAAATGTCTTCTTATTTTTGTTTTTATTTTGACTGTGCCCAAATCAGGTGGTTAACCACTCTCTTGACTGTTGTATTTTTCCTCTGGAACAACCATCTTGGATTTCCTATTGGCAGAAAGTGAGTCAAAAATCTAACTTTTCAAGAAAGACAACTTTAGGATCATCGCGTCCAAATGTCACAGCTGTTTCAAATAAAAATATATCATGAATGCATTTACCCATATGGTCCTTGCATCCATCTCAGATGAGATAGGATAATAAAAAAAACACAAACTTGGAAGGAGACTTGTAAAATGACTAAATGTCTAGAAACACGTGTACAGCATAACGAAATTTACTGTTTTTATACAACTTTGGTATTTTTGTATTTTTGAACCCTTGGGCCGATGCCACTGCTGGTGGACCAGAGGTCCCCGAGGGTGTTCACCAGCCAAATAGTCAGACTTGTCTGACATGAAAATTTTACCTTGCGGGTTATAGAAATTTACCATTTTATCAAAATGCTTAAACTTAAAAATAATGAGGCTTGTATGGCACCCGGTAGATGTCCTTGGTACTGGATTTGGCTTCCTATTTCATTATTTTTGGTAATGAGTACTTCTTTTTGGACTACTTTTGGATAATGGCTTTCCTTATTATTTGATTTTAATGCTCTTGATGAGAGGTTACTCCATGAAACAGGTGTACAGCATAACGAAATTTACTGTTTTTTACGCAACTTTGGTATTTTTTTGTATTGTTGATTAAATCTGTTCAAGCGGTTGAGTTTTAGAGGAGAAAATATTTTCCCATATTGCCCATTGTTTAATTTTGTTCCTCGCTGGCGGTCATGTTGATGAGGTATGAATAAGAAAATCTCAAATTTTTAAGAGGGACCATCAAGGAATTATTATGCTAAAATTTAATCAATTTTTTTTTCAAGTAGTTTTAGAGGTGATGATCTTTGAATCTTTTTCCCAAAGTGCCAAATGATAGACTATGTTCCACAGTGGCGGCCATCCTGGGTGAGATGTGAACCTTCCGGTTATATGTCGAAATTACAGTCCTCAATAAGCTGAACATTTTTTTTCGATATTCAATATGAACCTTTTTCTCGAATAGTTTTTTTTTAATTAAAGTAAAAAATCAATTTCGTGAAAAATAAACAAGAGGCTCTCAAGAGCCTGTATCGCTCACCTGGGTCCTGCGCAACTATAATTCCCAATTGATGGTCCATCTTTGGTGGTGTATGTACATAAAAATCAGAAAAATTTTAGAAAATTTAATTAAAATTGTCCAAGCAGTTTCAGAGAAGATTTTTGAATGCAGTTTCCAAACTTAAGGGGCCTATGTTAATCTACGTTCCATGCTGGCAGCTATTTAACATAAAACTTTGAAAGAGTCACATAAGGACTATCATATCAAAATTCTGGTGGCCAAGTCGGAAGACGGATCAGCAGCAAAGTAACGAGCTTGGTCAGGTCAAAATCTCACAAGTTTCATTTATGCAAATTAAATTGAATCCATTCAATGGTTTTCCATGATATCTTTGTATGCATTTCCCCTTAGGGTCCAATTTATTGTTGGCAGCCATGTTGGATGATGGATCAGAACTGAAGTAACAACACTTGGTCAGCTTCTCATAAGCAAAGTTTGGATAAAATCTATTAAGCAGTTCTCTAGAAGAAGATCTTTTGTTAAATTAAGTTCACAGCTGGTGACACTTGGTCAGCACCTGACAGGCATCATTCATGTCATGTTTGAGTTAAATCCATTCATCAGTTCTCTAGAAGATATTTGTGTGCATTTCCCATAGGATCCAATGCTGTCGGTCATGTGAAATGACAGATTGGCACCAAAGTAATAACACTTGGTCAGCACCTCATAAACATCATTCATGCCAAGTTTGATTCAAATCCATTCAGTGGTTCTAAAGTAGAAGTTCTTTGCATGCATTTTCCCATAGGGTCCAATGTTAAAATTAAGATCCCCGCTTGCGGCCATGTTGGATGATGGATCGGCAACAAAGTAACAACACTTGGTCAGCACCTCATAAGCATCATTCATGCCAAATTTGGTTCAAATCCATTGAGTGGTTCTCAAGAATAAGTTCGGTGCATGAATTTTCCCATTAGGTCAAATGGTAAACTAAGTTCCCCGCTGGCGGCAATCTTGGAAGCGGTCGGAAAACTTGAATGTGTTCAATAAGATATAGTCCTAAACATGCTGAACATTTTTGCAATTTAAACTTGACCTCTATCTCAAAGCGTTTTTGAAATATAGGACAAAAAGTAAAAAATCACGAAAAATTTGACCAATAAAGGGTCACAACTCATAAATAGGTACTTGGATTTTCTTCAAAATATCCATGTGGGTAGATCTTAACATGCTGAACATTTTTGCAATTTAAACTTAGCCTCTTTCTGTTATAGTTTTTTTTTTATGAAAAATAAAAAAAATCAAAATTTTGAAAATTATACGGAAAAAGGGCAATAACTTTTAGACGGGTCATCAGATTTTCTTCAAAATTTCAGCATGGGTAGATCTTCTCATGCTAATCATTTTTACACCTGTCAGATTTTGATATCTGTAACGGTTTTTGAGTTATTTGCCAAAAAATTGTAATTCCCCCCTATGTTCTATATTTAGTAACGGCATACAAGACATACAAAATAACAAATTTGAAACTAGATACCCTAGTGATGATTCAGTTAAAGTTTGGTTTCATTTGACTCAGTGGTTTTAGAGGAGAAGATTTTTGAAAGTGAGCTAACAACGGACGGACGACGGACGGACGCCAAGTGATGGCATTAACTCACCCTGGCATAGCCATGTAAGCTAAAAAAAGGGCAATAATTCCTAAATGAGTTATCTTCAAAATTGCAAGATAAGTAGATTTTTGTCAGTAAAGCATAATCTTTATCTCCATTCAGTTTCAATATTAAAACAAAATGTAATAAAACTAGAGGCTCCCAGGAACCTGTATCGCTCACCTGGCTTTCAGTTGCCACAATAAAGCTAACATTGTAAGTTATACAGTTGAACTTAAGTCTCTCAAACTTTGGCAGCTCAAACACCTTCAATATCTTGAATTGTATTTAAAGTCTGATGGTGTTTTACAATATTTCTTTGTTGGGCTTTTTTGACAAAAACGTACTTGCTAGACTACTTTCAACTTAAGTCATAATTTTGTAAATGACGGTCAACAACAATTTTTAAAACCATATTTTTAAGTTACCTAATCAATACCTATTTGGAAACCAAATTTCATTGAAATCAAACAATGTTGAATTTTCCGGCCTTTTTTTGGCGGTCATTTTGAAAATGACTGACAACAAACTATTTTCAACACCACTTTTGAAATAGTGACATCTATATCCACTTGGACACCAAATTTCATTGAAATCTGACAATATTGAATTTTCCCGCCTTTTTGGCAGCCATTTTGAATTTTGAAATGGAGGTCAGCAAATAATTTTTAACATCAGTTTTGAATTCACAACATCAATATCTATTTGGCCATTTGAAAATGGCGGTCAACAAACAATTTTCAGCATCTGTTTTGAAGTCGCAACATCAATATCCACTTAGAAACCAAATTTCATTGAAATCGGATAATGTTGAATTTTCCCACTTTTTGTGGAAGCCATTTTGAAAATGGCGGGCAACGAACAATTTTAACATTGATTGAAATTTGCAACATCAATACCTATTTGGAAATCAAATTCCAATGAAATTGCATGGACAATGTTGAATTTTCTCGCCTTTTTTGGTGGCCATTTGGAAAATGGCGGTCAACGAATAATTTTCAGCATCTGTTTTGAAGTTGCAACATCAATATCAACTTGGAAATCAAATTTCATTGAAATCGGACAATGTTGAATTTTCCCGCCTTTTTTGGATGCCATTTTGAAAATGGCAGTCAACGAACAGTTTTCAATATTGGTTTTGAATTCGAAACATCAATACCTATTTGGAAACTAAATTTCATTGAAATAAGACAATGCTGAATTATCCCGCCTTTTTTGGCGGCCATTTTGAAAATGTCGGTCAACGAACAATTTTCAACACCGGTTTTGAAGTCGCAACATCAATATCTATTTGGAAACCAAATTTTATTGAAATCGGACAATGTTGAATTTTCCCGCCTTTTTCCGGCGGCCATTTTGAAAATGGCGATCAACGAACAATTTTAATATTCAACAGTTTTGAAGTCACCACAGCATGGCAAACATTTTATCAATTTACACTTAACCTTCATCATCCCTTGTTGGGGAAATAAAAGACAACAAAATATGAAAATTCCGTGAAAAGGGGCAACAACTTCTACAAAGGTTTTAAGATTTCTTCAAATTTTCAGGGTGAGTAGATCATGATATGCTGAACCTTTTTGCAATTTACACTTGACTTCTATCTGTTACACTTTTTGAAATAAAAAAATAAAATATATTGAAATTAAGAAAATTTTACAGAAAAGGGGCAATAACTCCTACACGAGTCTTCGGATTTTCTTTAAAATTGCAGGGATGGTAGATCTTGACATGCTGATTATTTTCAGTCCAATCACATTTTTGATATCTGTACAGGTTTTCGAGTTATTTGCAAAAAAATGCAATTTACCCCTTTGTTCTATTTTTAGTAACAGCAGCCATGTTGCTTGGTTTTCGGACTAATCGAACATAATTTTGAAACTGTTTACCCTGGTGATGATTCAGGTCAAGTTTGGTAACAATTGGCCCAGTGACTCAAGAGGAAGAGAATTTTTAAATTGATGACAAAAAGTATCAAATTTCTTAAATTTGACCAATAAAGGGCAATTACTCTTATATTGGCGGTCAGATTTTCTTCAAAATTTCAAGGTGGGTAGATCATGATATGCTGAATATTTTTGCAATTTAAAGTTGACCTCTTTCTGTTATAGTTTTTGTGATAAAAAATAAAGAATATCAAAATTTTGAAATTTTCACGGAAAAAGGGCAATAACTCTAAGACAGGTTTTCGAATTTTCTTCAAAATTGCAGGGCAGGTAGATCTTGTCATGCTGATCACTTTTACTACTGTCAGATTTTTTATATCTGTAATGGTTTTTGAGTTATTTGCTAAAAACAGCAATTTACCCCTATGTGCTATTTTTAGTAACGGCAGCCATGTTGTTTGGTCCTCGGACTAATCGAACACAATTTTGAATCTAGATACCCTGGTGATGATTCAGGCCAAGTTTGGTAAAAATTTGCCTAGTGACTTCAGAGGAGAAGATTTTTGAAAGAGTTTACGACGGACGGACGACGGACGGACGACGGACGACGGACACCGACGGACGCCAAGTGATGTAGAAAAGTTACGAAAAATGCAATAACTCCAACTTCAAAGCAATTTACAAAAAGATCTTTTTTAGCTCACCTGGCCTAAAAGGCCATGTGAGCTATTGCCATCACTTGGCGTCCGTCGGCGTCCGTCCGTCGTCCGTCGTGCGTCCGTCCGTCGTAAACTTTTTCAAAAATCTTCAAGAAAGGCCAAGAAAGGCGGGAAAATTAAACATTGTCCGATTTCAATGTAATTTGGTTTCCAAATAGGTATTGATGTTGCAACTTCAAAACCGATA
>MJUU01024562.1:0-42812 GCA_002080025.1 Modiolus philippinarum
TACAGTCAAATATACGAAAACATCAAATTTAACCCTTTTTGGCCCCTATTTAAAAACGGGAGGGGCCACAATGACCAAAACTAAGCCAGACCTTCCTTTTATGCCAAGGAACATTGTGTTAAAATTTCATAAGGATTGGTCAACTGAAACTAAAGTTATTGACCCAAAACAAAAGTGTCTATAGACGACAACAACGACGACGACGACGACGACGCCGACAAAAATTTTTGCGGTCGTATAAAAACAAGAGGCTCTCAAGAGCCTGTATCGCTCACCTGGGTCCTGCAGCACTATAATTCCTAATTGATGGTCCATCTTTGGTGGTGTATGTACATAAAAATCATAAACTTTTTATAAAATTTGATTAAAGTAGTTCAAGCCGTTTCTGAGAAGATTTTTGAATGCAGTTTCCAAACTTATGGGGCCTATGTTAATCTACGTTCCCTGCTGGCAGCTATTTAACATGAAACTTTGAATAGGGTAACATAAGGACTATCATATCAAAATTCTACTGAAATTGTTCAAGCAGTTTCAGAGGAGAAGATCTTATTATGCATTTCCCACTGGGTCCAATGTTAAACTAAGTTTTGCTACTGTTGGCCATGTCGGAAGACGGATCAGCACCAAAGTAACAAGCTTGGTAAAAATCTCACAAGTTTCATTTATGCAATGTTTAAATTGAATCCATTCAATGGGTTTCCATGAAATCTTTGTATGCTGAACATTTTTGCAATGTAAATTTAACCTCTATCTGTTATAGTTTTTTTAATAAAAAATTAAAAAAAAACATCAACATTTTGAAATTTTACGGAAAAAGGACAATAACTCTAAGACGGGTCATCAGATTTTCTTCAAAATTTCGTCATGGGTAGATCTTCTCATGCTGATCATTTTTACTCCATGTCAGATTTTTGATATCTGTAACGGTTTTTTAATTATTTGCCAAAAACTGTAATTTACCCCTATGTTCTATTTTTAGTAACGGCAGCCATGTTATTTGACCTAAGACATACGAAATAACAAATTTGAAACTAAATACCCTAGTGATGATTCACTTAAAGTTTCGTTTCATTTGACCCAGTGGTTTCAGAGGAGAAGATTTTTGAAAGTGAGCTAACGACGGACGGACGACGGACGCCAAGTGATGGCAATAGCTCACCCTGGCATAGCCAGGTGAGCTAAAAATTAAAATTTTTAAAGTAAAATGTAACAATCATATCAGGTAATCTCAAGCGAAAATGAAATATCGTGGCCTAAATATCGATAAAAATTTAAGTGGAGAGAGCACCGTGAATTCTTTATTTAAAAGAGTAAATTCCAGACTAAAATTTATTTATAACTTGTCCAGAAACACTAACAAAAACTTTGTCAATGGCTCTCGTCCAATGTCATTTCGATAATTCTTGCTCTTCCTGGTATGCCGTTGTTACACAAAAATTGAAAAAGTCATTTCAAGTTGCTCAAAATAAAGCAGTGCGTTTTATTTATCTAGTGTGGGCAAACAGGAGTTGGTAAGCATGAGCTTTTTAAATGTTGAAGATAGAGTAAAACAACTGCGATTTTTACACGCACACAAGATAGATTTTTCATAATAAATACCCAGACAACTTGAAACAACATTGTTACAAAGTAAATGAACAACAAATATATATTCAATTTTGTTGTTCCAATCATTAGAGGAGCTGCCTACTTCTTTCTTTTGTTGCTTTTACCGAATGGTATAAGCTTCCAAACTCAGTTAAAGCTATGAAAAACATGACTTGTTTAAAACAGAGACTTGAAGCTATTCCTTGAAGTGTTTCCTGTTGTCCCTTTCATTTCATTGAAGCAATTCCTTACAACACGTTTAGATAAATCTAACAATTCTTTATAAATTAAGGAGTATGCTATGTTGGTGAAAAGCAATTAATATATATCTAACTTTTTCAAAAGTTATCATCATACAAGGAGCGTTTACGCTTTCATAGGTTGTCATTAGAATGACGTAAGTTTACTTGTGAATTTTAGCCTACTTTGCATACTTTATAATTTGCTTTACATATCTTTAATGCACTGGTGAATATGATGTCAATCCAATACGAATTTTACATTTTACCTTATCTACATTTATTGCCTTTTTCATCGAAATGTAAGAAACATAAAAGAGTATTTCATGAAAAAAAGCCACTACACAAATATAAACAAGACAACGACAGACAAAACAACGAATATATTTCTACTGCCGTTGTTTTCAAGCAACATCCATATACACAACCATGCCTAAGTAAATGCAGTATGAAGTCTTTTGATTGTACTGATTATAAATTTTAGTTCTATAAAAATGTCACATGTAGTTACAATCACTCAAAAATAAATTCAGTATAATATGACTGGAAAAATTACAAAGCTACTAACAAAATGTCCGAATATATTCGCCAATACGTCTATCCACTATCCTCTCTGGTATGGTAAATCAAAACATTTTGTCAGATAGTGAATCAAAGAATATCCGAATATAAATAACTGTTTGTCCTTTATCACAGACCAATAGATATATTGTATAACACTGAAAATATAAAAAAGAAAACTCGGCCTTATATTACTACAAACTTTATAAAAATCATATCAAAATGATCAACATTAATACGGTAAAGCTATGATATTTCTGTACTTCATCTTAACGTACATCTGATACCTTTAAACATATTTATTTTTACAAAAAATCAAATACATTCATAACTATTATCAATTCGCCCCCAAAGTTACATAATTTTACTTATACAAATATACTTTATCAAAACCAAGTCCGCTTAATTTCGTTAGATTCTTTTCTAAGATCCGACAATATTGAGTAACTATAAACACAGCAAAATGATGCACTGAGAAGCATAGACTTATGAGTTCCTAAATTAACAATTCTTAGATTTCTTACACATGAGTAAGAAACTATTTATTCTTTTTTAAATTCTATAATTGCCCAAAGGACACATGTAACATCTGAACTTTTCTTACAAAGGCCTCAAACCAATTATTCTATTTTTATACCAATAAAAACAACATCAACCTTATAGATGTCATTTATACAGAAAAAGATATTTGTTTAAAACATCCATTAAATAATATTTTACGGAAGGATATGGAGTAAATGAACATGAGAACGTAACACATATGTCTACTCTAACTGCAATAATTTTAATGAGCTGTAAAATTGGAGGCTCAGAAGCTAAGCAATATGATATCAATAGCTCACAATTAGCTTACAATATAAACCATTATTTAAGATTATTGAACTACATTTTTTGATCTTGTATCTACATTTGTACATAAACAATCTAAAACCATAACACACTCAGTTACAATTTAACATTTTGTTAAAACTCTTAACACGTATTATCTCACAACATAGGTTTTATAAAGTGATCAGTTATAATTAACAAAATAATTGCTGCCTAGTAAAATATTAATTTCTTGAATTCATTCATACTCCATTTTTAATGATACGACCAAAGCTATGTATCGATATTGGAAAGAATATTCAGTGTTTAATTCGAGTGATTGGATGCTCTTTTACCATAAAGAATGGATCTGGTATGGTGTCTCTACAACCCGAACCCTTAAGCCCAAAAGTCGGTATACATAATACCTCAGTCTTAAGGATGGTCACTCCTCAAGTTTATTATATCAAGGATTTAAAAATAAAATTTTTATTCATTTGATTATGGATCACACATCATTTTAAGCAAAAAATATTGATATGTCAGTGTGGTCGTTTTTTAGATTTAAACGCTTGAAATTTTGGCGGGAAACCGAACTTCTCTAGTCTTTTCATTCACTTTGCATTAGGACAATCAACCTTTGAAATGCAATGATGGAATATCAAGAATTTCATCAAATTTTGTCAGAAGACTATTGAAGATGTATACTATCATATTTTGAAAAGAAAAGTGGGGGTCAGTGTGCAAAATTTTCTGATGCATCATCACAGATAAAATAAGAGAATTCCGAAAGTCTGAGACAGTTTCAAAAACCTGAGAAGTGACCATCCTTAAGTCAAAAAGTATCTAAAGGAACGAAGCCCTTAAACCGTACGTTTTTAACATGGTAATTGATACTTAGTTCACGAATTCAATTATAAAGATGAGATGTTCAAATTCACTTTCTACTGTAATTACAATTGGCATTAAACAAACGAGACATTACACAAAATTTTCAAAATACAAATTCAGAAAACTTGTTCAATATTTATGATCAGACGATTTGATTGGTCAGAACTGACCGTAAAATGCTCTACATGTTTTGAGCAGAGTACGCTCCATGTTTAATTTGGATCTATTTCGTTTACAAAAACTTTACACAAAACTTCAAGATGATTATGATTGCTGGCATAGGGTCTGTAAGTCTCGAGATTTCACGTTAAAAATACAATTCGAAAAAGTTTCCAGCCAAAACATGACGTCAGAGGATTTGCTTGAAACGTTATATATTTTTGTCAAAAATGCAACTTCCGGGTACAATTTATGTGCCCGGAAGTTTCAAAATTTAACGAGACTTACAGACCCTATTATAATTGCCACGGCAGTACATTATTTGACAAACTGACGGCGTCATTGTTGTTAAGTGGTTAAAAATATCCCTTAACTGGATCCGCTGTGCTTCGCTTGTAAACTGGATTCTGACCGTCAAATCAACAATTGACACCCTTGGATATTATAAAAAAATATACAGTTATTGCTTAAAAAAATACATCGCTAATACATTTTTAGAATTCCGTTATTTTTGAATGACCAAAATCGCTTACGTTGGCAACAGCGATAATCAATACATTGACAATTGTTTATTTAAAATACGTACAAAACAATGTCTATGTTTTATAACTGTCCAATGAAAATTTTTTAAAATGTTAAACGTCAGATGATGGTGTTTGCTGCATTGGTTGTACAACCCCTTTGTTAAGCACTGGTCCATCCTTGTGTAGATATAGTACTGGCCATACTATAAAATCGACATAATCTCCAGCTTTGGTATATGATCGCAGAACATTGTTGTCGATTTTACTTCCATGTTCAAACTCCCAAACAATATAAACTGGTGGATCTTGTATCTGCATCATCCAGGCATATTTTATACAATCATCCACAAACTTTTTACAGGCTGTCAATTGGTCATCAGTCAGGTTTCTCTTTTCCTTAAGATGTTTCGTAAGATGCTGTAAAATGATCAATTTGGCATTTAAAACAAGCCTCGTCACTACACATAGTCTATGAATAGACATTTCAACAAAAACAATGAAGCAGATTGCAACATTTTAATAGGACCAGCAGTTCATTTTTTGTTTGAATTTTCCAGTTACATAATTGGTATGAAAAGAGATACTTTAATTCCAATTATAGGCGTCATAATAAGATCTGTTGCAGCAATGAGAAAAAATGAAATAAAACTTTGATTTTTTTTGCTGTTTTTTTCTTTTCTTTGTTTAGGAATAATTTATTCTAATTCCAGTTATGTTTTTGGCTGAATACTCCATTCTGAAAATATCAGGTATAATCCTTTCAAATTAATATAATGTTCCTTTTTATCTGGCAGGATCTTATTAACGTTATCATGTATTCAGTCTACCAAATATTAGAACAACATCTTTGACCAACGGACATACTTCAAAACCAAATAATGCAAGAGACCTTTTCCGAGATTGTCGGCTTGTGATATGCAACATGATTTTGATATTTATTTTATTTTTTGCCCACTCTTAATTTGTAGCTTATTCTTTTCGGTCCTGAAATAATTGAACATAAATTATCCCTGTAATGATTTATAACGAGTAGGCCTTTTGAGAAAATTTGAAATTAATTCAAAGGTGGCAACTTGTTTTTTTTAACTTATATTTATGTAATTACACATAAAATATTGCAATGTCCAATTTTTTTTCTCAAATTATTTTATATAGTTTTAATTGACCTTGATTGATTATTGGATTATTTTTAGTGTCAACTCAGCAATAAAGCGAATTTGAGCGAGAAAGGAGATTTCTTCGTATTAGTCGATGTGAGGAAAGATTATGGGATGGCGCATTTTATCCTGAACTTAACAAGGGTAATAATAAAAGTACCGAGCAGAATTATCAGGAGCCTAAATCCAAAGGGTAAAAAGGCAAGTAGGGGCAAAACCACCGACACAAATGTAAAAATGAGATTTTAATAAGTAACATTCAGAAATTTAACTTAACAACCTTACATCACACACTGCAAGACATTTATAGTTATTGTTCCAATTATTCCTGATTGACAGAGTATGGCGACAACTGATGGATTTCCTATTTCGAGAGGTGTTGTACGAGGGTAAGAATTGGTTTACCCTGATGACGGTTAACGGTAAAAAATAACGCCATATAACGTTGACGGTAAAATGTACGCCATCACGATAAATTTGCCAGATATTTCTAAAAAAATATGTTTTGAGGAATGACGATATGTTTTTTTAATTCAAATCACGATAATTCTACGAAATTCAAATAATTTCACGAATCACGCTAATATAGTTTTGACGATTTACGGTAAAATTTTGACCCATTTGAAGTTAACGATATCTGAAAAGAGGCGGTTGGCGGTTAACGATAAAGGACATTCATACCCTCTTGTACTCTGAAATGTCCAAAGTACTTTTTGAATATCAAGGATGTTATCAAATGAAAGGTCTTGAAACCGCAAACTGTCACCAGTGGAAGTTTTACCATTCACTGCATTAATTGATTACTGATATGGAAGTACAGAAGTGACTTTAAAACGGTCAACAGTATGTAATATTATGTCCTAATTACCTTTTGCAAAGTCTCAATATTGCTGTCAGTAAATTTTCGCCTCAAGTCTTTGATTGGTTTGGTTATTTCTGCTGGAAGCTTTTGAACGTGATTACTGCATTCAGACTAAAGATAATAATATCGAATGTAAGCATTAAAAGTATCATATAACATATAAATAATATTTAAAAACGAATTGGAGGTTCCGTTTGTCCTTATATGAAGAATGCATGGCATATCAGATACATCGGCAAACGAATACCGAAGCAAGAACGAGAAAAGGGGGTAATTCTAAAAATCATAAATCCAAAATTACGGCAATTCACAGCCAACACGAACTGAGACAGTATGACAATGACGAAACAAATAAACAAAAAATGAACAAGAAACGCCACAAACCTAAAGCACTAGCAGTGTGAACCCCTATAAAAACTGCGGTATCATCAGGTGCTCCAAAAGGATAAGCATGATCTGCTCCACGTGTGGAACCATGTCACACTGCCTGTGAAAAGTCGTTTTGTCACAGTCGGTGTTGGTCAGTCCAGTAACAAACTCTGGATGTACCCAAAGATATCTGTGCTCATTTGTGAAACAGAAACATAGTAACGGTCTGTCAAATCGTGGTGACGACCGTAAAACTTATTTAGTGACAATTGCAACAGTGACCCTTGATGTGTAAGTCATTGAGACAGTAATTTCGCTCTGTTGGCAAAATCGCTGTACAAACTACAGGCACGGCGATAGCGAATGAGTTGTGAAATGTACACACCATATGCCGGAGATGTGGGAATATTACTGCTCAAAAACGGGAAGTTCACTATTGGAAAGTCGAAATCATCACGCTTGTCGTAAAGTTTTGTTTTCAGACGTCCAGAGTTGTCAATGTGGAGGTATAGGTCCAAGTATGATGCTGATGATGGTGTATCAGTAGTCTCTTTAATTTCGAGTTCAATTGGGTATATAAGATGAAGGTAAAGTAAGTGAGAACCGAACCGTCAATCCAAAAGCGAACAATCCAAGGACAATGGCAACACCAGAAACAAAAAAGGGGAAAAAAACAGAGACACAACATGGGTACGACACAGAAAAGGAAAATGAAGACACACACACACAAAGATGAACAACACGGACCCAATAAAAAACCATGGTAGAGATCAGGTGCACCCGGTAGAGTTAGCATCTCCTGCTTCTTATAAGACACCCGCCGTGCTGAACATGTCAAATCCGGTAGTAAAGTCAAATCCGGTAGAGGAAACAACAATTAAGCTTTAAAGGGAAAGATCTGTTGTCATGTGGGAAACAGATATCCCATAGCGGTCCACAAGATGGTGATGTCGACCGTAAAACTTCTGGAGGGATGACTTCAAGTTTTGGGTAACATACCCTTGTTGAAGTAGCCTATTTGTGAGCAACCGGGCTCTATCAAGGAAATCACTGTATTGAACACAGGCTATTGAATAGCGAATGAGCTGGGAGATGTCAACTCCATATGCCGGCGCTGTTGGGATGTTGCTACAAAGAAAAGGGAAGTTTACTAGTGGAAAGGTGTAGTCATCGCGTTTGTCGTACATCTTAGTTTGAAGTCTCCCCTGTTGTCAATTTCAAGGTGAAGGTCAAGGAATGAGGCTGATGTAGAAGTGTCTGTGGTATCCTTAATTTCGAGCTCTTTTGGATAGATCAAATGACGAAAATCACCAAAGCGAGGGTTGTTTAGTGACAAAATATCATCTATATAACGGAAGCTAAAACTGAAGGATTGTGCCAGTTTTTTTATCTTTATTTTGAAGAAGCCCTTCGATGAATTCAGCTTCATAAGAGTGAGGAAACAGATCGGCTAGGAGAGGCGCACAGTTTGTGCCCATAGGAATTCCGATAGTCTGTTGAAAAACAAGTCCTCCAAACTGGACAAATATATTGTCGATCAGAAACTCTAACATTTTAATCACTTCTTCCTCTGTATATTTTTTTCTCCGATTCGGAGTCATTTTTTACAAAGTAGGCTTGTTCTCTACCTACAACAATGTACCTATATCTTCGTTCACCGTTTTTACGTGAGAAACATCTATGAATCAAACCTTTCAGCCGAGATTTTAGTTGTTCATGAGGAATAGTAGTGTAAAGTGTGGAGAAGTCGAAAGTTTTAATGCTGTTACAGCGTGATAATGATCTAGAGTTTAAGGTGTCAAGTAGATCTTTGGAGTTTTTCAAAATCCATATTTCATTTACACCGCTTCTTGAAAGGCAAGTATCACATTATTTTTGAAGGCCCTCTTTAACAGCTTAGCAATTTAGATATAGGTTTTGTAGAGCATTTGGCAGATCAAGCGATGTATCGTTCTTTGTATGGGCATTTATGTAACTTAGGTACCTAGTACAAAGAGGGGAGATCTGTGTCTTCATCCTTGGTGGAAATCCCGAAGGAAAGCAAAACAGATTTAATGTTCTGTAATATCTCCTCCTTTGACAGAGTAGTAGCTGCGTAAGTTGGATTGCCGTTGGAATTATCAATGCCTAGTTCTTTCTTTAAACAATTTATATAATGATTTTTGCAAATAAAAATAATATTATTTGGGGCCTTATCGGCAGGAACGACGACATATTTGTAATGAATGGAGGACAAGTAACTGGCCACATCAGCATTTTTGAACACTGATGATGCTTTAGTTCTCATTGACCCTCGTAGCTGATTGATTCGTTTAAGAATCATCGACCTCACAGCCTTAATCCACTCTGAAAGGGAATCAGGGTCTTCATCTTGTTCACGCTTAATCCATTTTCTAGCGTAGTCCTCTACAGCATCCATAAGAAGTTTGAAATTTTGTTCCCAGTTGATGGAACGTGGTTCACGGAATTTAGGCCCTTTTGCAAGGACATCACGGAGAGACTTGTTTTCAATTATACTCACGGAGAGACTTGTTTTCAATTATACTCCTTTTCCGTTATCCTTAAATTGAGGATTGATCAATGAAAGAACATCATCTATATAACGGAAACTGAAATTAAAGGATTTGGATAGCTTATTGTCTTTTTTCTAAACTAGCCCTTGTATGAACCTGACTTCATACGAATAAAGAAACAAATCTGCGAAAAGTGGCACACAATGAGTCCCCATATGTATCCCTATTGTCAGCTGGAAAACTTGTCCTCCACATTCTACAAATATGTTATTAATCAAATGTTACCAAACCAAATGATATCAAAAATCGCATAAGATTATTATAAATCACATACCTCGTCATTCTCATTATCAGTTCCCGTTATCATGACAGCATTTTCCAAATGTCGGTCTAACTGTTCTACTATTCGTCCACACTCGTCGTAGGAGTCCTATTAAAACATGCAATATTTATTTTGATGCTTCAAGACTGGTGAATCATATGGAACAGAAATAATCATTGTTGAGCACATGATAATTCTCCATGTTGGAGTCTTTCAATATGCACCGTTCATACATAAATAGCAAAATACAGAAGTTGTTGTATCTCTGTTTCTTCTTTGTTTCCGATGTTGCCATTGTCCTTGGATTATTCGTTTTGGATTGACGGTTCGGTTCTCACTTTCTTTATTGTAAATTGACAGTACATAAATTAGTTACATATGTGTTTTTTCTATATTGCAGTATACTGGTTTTGACACCTTATGCTGTAATGGTAGACTCATCGTACAAAAACCATTTCAGTTCACACAGTACCAAATTCAGGTTATCTGTTCCCTTCAATATTAAGTACGAACCTTCAATGCTGATATTTTACATGAATTAAATGTAATTTCTTTTATTTCTTTTAAACTTCTTTTAGTGTATTAAAATATAAATTACCGTTAGGAAATGTAATAAAACATTCACACCCTCGTCTTCTGAGATGCCAAGGTCCTCTAAAGCCTCCATACTATCTGTCCAATCATTGTCATACATTTCAGTAAACTTTTCCGCTATTTTCATTGGTCTATTAGGGTCAGATAGATCAGTTATACCTGGGTTATTATTGCGGAGCCTATCTCCTGCTATAGCACTTAATCTGAATCAAAGCAAAGATTATAACTGATGTTAAAACAATCCACTTACAAACGAATCTCCTCTAATTGTAATATGACATAAGAATAAAATTCGTCTTAAATTATGTTCAACTGGTTAGGTGTAATAACTTTCCTGTTTCAACAGAAAACTAGAGCATGTCGAAACTTGCGTTGTCGGAAGGGCCCGGCGATTTCGATCCTGAAACTTTAGTTAAAAGTAAAATTGATTTAAGTGGAAATAATCAAATTCTGTTTGACACACTAATGTGTTGATACAGTAATTTGCCGGATACAGTGACTTCTTGGAAATTTACCAAACCATATTATTTCTTAGCTTCAGACTAAATATCAAATTATTCCCACTGATACAAGTAAAATCCAAGTAAAAGCAAAAAGGAAATGGATGTCAGACAAACATGAAAATGGCTTATACAACGCATCTCCTCATTTTAAATTTTAGACCAAATTTCAAATTATTCCCACTGATACAAGGCAAGCGATCTTTGACGAAAATTTGGTTCTTAGTTTAAAATCAAAGTATCGGCAAACAGGAAGTAAATCAGTGGAAACCTACAAAATAGCTTAAACAATACAAGTCCTCATTTCGAAGCTTCAGACCAAAATTGAAATCAGTCCCCCTGGTAGAAACCCAGATATCTGTAACGAAAATTTGGTTTATGGTAAAAAAAATCAAAGTATCTGCAAACAGGAAGTGTCCATCCGATAAACTTGAAAACTGCTTACACGAAACAACACATCATTTCCAAGCTTCAGACGAAATTTCAAATCATTCCTTGTAGGAGAGGTAAAGAATGCCGTGACGAAAATTTGGTTTATAGTAAAAAAAAACAAAGTAACAGCAAGCAGGAAGTTGAGGCCCGACAAACTTGAAAATCGCATACACAATGCAACTCATCATTTCCAAGCTTCAAACCAACTATCAAACCATTCCCTGCACTAAAAGTTAAGAAATCTGTTGCGAAAATTTGGTTATACTAAAAAATCAAAGTATCGGCAAACAGGAAGTGGAAGCCCGATAAACATGAAAATCGCTTACACAACACAACTTATCATTTCCAAGCTTCAGACCGAATTTAAAATCATTCCCACATATATAAGTCAAGAAATCTTTGACGGAAATAATTCTTGACGGACAGACTGACAGACGGTCAAAGTGAAATTACAAAATCAGGATAACAGCAAACACCTACAATGGCCAGGAACTACAATCACATGCCACAATTTACAAGCAAACTGCACCAGAAAAACAATAATGAAAACAAGAGACAAACATAAATAACGATAGGAACTCGGGATAGCCGGACTTGGTACCGGCACTAACAAAAGCCAGTGGTAGGGTTAAACCGGTTAATGGGTACCCAAACCTCCCCTTTCTCTATCCCGTTTCCCTATGGTATCATACACATGCGAATAAAACCCAATACAGGTAGACTACTAATTCAATGACCACTATCTTGGAATAGAAAAAGCATATGACAAAACGTAATTTTGAAAGAAGGGTCAAAGAGTGCTCGCCGCTAAACTGCCGGCTAGCTCAAGGAATCTAGTCTGCTGGTAAAACACTGTCGCACTACGGAAAAAAATAATCAAACTCAAAACTCCCCGAGGGGTTTGGTAAAGAGTCTTCATGTATTTCAGTAGATATCGGCAGTATCATGAGAGGCAAGTATATATGTAAAGTCTGCAGGTCACTGGAATCCAAAGCCAATTTAACGGATTTGTTCGGAATATCTCGTCGATATCCACTATTACGTAAAGAATGTAAGTTACGTCCCAGTTTTTCTGGATTATTTATCAGTTTTGGACATTTTTTAACAACATTTCCATAAAATCGAGGATGAGAAATGCCCTTTGTAATGCCTGTTTGCGAGTCACGTCATATCTAGATATCAAATGTTCATATTTTCTATAAATCTTCTTAAAAGTGTTAATAATTTATGAAATCTGTAACCTTGTTGTAAAAGTTTGGATGCGAGAGTAAGGTTACGCTCATTAAAACCATCAAGGTTGGAACAAATGCGAGCGAATCGTATAAGTTGAGATATATACACCCCGTACGATGGCGCTTGGGGAACGTCGCCGTCAAGAAAGGGGAAATTAGTTATAGTAAAATCAAAATCATCCCTTTTATCATGAACTTTAGTTTTTATTTTACCAGAGTCAATGGTGATACTAAGATCCAGAAAAGGGCAGTATTTAGAATCATTGTTTGCCTTATTAAGTTTCAGTTGTTGTGGGTAAATGGTGTCAACATAAGCTAAAAACTGGGGATTGTCAATAGTAAGGATATCGTCAATATACCTGCTATTATCATTGAAAATAGAAATAAGTTTATCACTACACCCGTATCTTGATGCGGGATCCTCATAAACGGATATGGATGTTTGAACCTTTAGCTTATTGCTACCTTATTTATATTATAATGTCTATCACATCTATTACGGTAGATCGATTCTTATAAAAATATCAGACAGAATTTTTTTACTTCGAGATATTTTGTAGGTCTTAGTCAATGTGTTCAAAAAATAAAATAAAATGATATGTCACCGATAATATTTTCCTGTTATCAGGCCTTGCAAATCAGGCTAAATTAAGTATTTTTCGTCAATATTTAGGGAAGTGTGACAACATGCTTACTATTTAGCTTACATTTGAAATAAATATCAGATAGATTTTTTTTGATACTTCAGAGATATGTACTTCAGCTATCTTTAAAATTAATATGTACATGTATTTTTTATTTAGTCATTTCAACTTTTTTAAGTATAGATTTTAAGAGGTTTTATATGTTTATGTTTCAATTAGGCATATATGAATACTTTAACATGAGCATGCTGTTTTAAACTTGATATTACATTAACTTTTACAAGTGAAGAGAGACATTAATTTAAATGTATGGACTATGATGAACTTTTGAAGTTTTTATTTTGTGTCTCATAAGCCAACTTATGGCTGGATGCTGATTGTTTTAATTGTATATGTTATGTAATTGTTTATTTGTAAATCAACATGTGACACATTAATAAAATAAATTTTATTACTATTATTATTATTTACAGGAATAGGGAGCTAATTCGCGGGAAAGTGTATGCCGATCTATTATGACGTCACAACGAAAAGGCCAAATAAGGAATTTTCCGACTTGAAAATCAAGTCAATTCCGCATCCGACTCGTGTTTCGCAAATGCGCAAATCGAATGCGCTGTGTATTAGTGTCGATCTACCTTAAGAGATGAAAATCCTTACAAACACGGTTTTCTAATTGCATGTGAAAGGTTACAAAATACATTTAGTGTGAGTGTTTTAAATTTTTTTTTCCCTTTTTTCAAAGTATTGGTGTATTTTCTGGGAAATTTACTTGTTACTAATTCATTTTTTTTATTATTCTTCGTGGATGAAAAATACGTTGTTTGCAACTTTCTTCAAAGAAAAGGCAGCATTTCGGCCAAATATGTTAACTGCTCGTGGCGAAAATCTCAAGCTTTACAAACAAAAGTGGTAAATAATGTTTAAGGAAGCAGCGATTGCGTCATTATTGCAAAGGTTAAGTGTGCTTTCAGAATTGTTAATACCATATAGGTAGCAAATTCATGATGGAAGCCATAACCCTTATTAGGAACGTCTTGTGTTCAGAGCTTATATTTTCGATAACCTTTGTATTTAAAATTGAACTTCTTTTTACAAAATCATTATAACAAGAACAGAAAACGTATCAACAGGTTACTCCTTGAAACACGTGTACAGCATAACGAAATTTACTGTTTTATATGCAACTTCGGTATTTTTTGTACTGTGATATATTTGCGCCATAAGCTCCAACAAGAAAAAAATAAAAGTAAAATCTGGAATGAGGGTAATAATAAAATTACCTAACAGAATAATCAAATTAACAATGAAGGGATATGGAGTAAATGCTAATGAGACAAAATCTCTACAAATACATGGAAAAAACAGCAATAGAACAACGCTTTTATTGTTGTTCCACATCTTAAAGTCACAGTGAGGCTTCAACTATGAGCATTGCTCATACCTCATAGCAAGTTCAAGACGTCCCCTAGCACCGGTTTGAGCGGTATTCATTGCTAATTGCTGAGCAACGCTACATCAATGTCTTTTTCTCCTTTGGTCCATGGATGCGGGATCGTCAACAAACATACACTGAACTGGCAAAGTGTTCTTACAATCGCTGTGATCAATTTCCAGACAAAAAGACTAGTAGAGGACGATCAAAACATTTAAACAACCACAGGGCACTCATCGAGCCAATTGTAAGAAAACTTGGCATAATAAAATCATGAGACGTGGGCTTAATAACATGTGGTCAGAAAAACAATTTTAAATTACAAAAAAGGCCGAAATCTAAAATGCAAAAAGGTAAAGCATGTGAAAAACCATCGGCAAAATTGTCAACCTTAATGGTACAGGCATTTTACAAGAAACGGTGGATTAAATTGGAATATGGCGGCGCGCCAAAACATCCCCTTTCTTTGCGGTAGTGTCTGGTAGCAAATCCACAGCAATCGCTATCTAAAGGTCGTAGACATGAAGAAATGTTCAGCCCAGGACTCAGTAAAAATGAATCTGGCATCACAGTTTGAGTAAGCGTTACTTTCTTTCCGGCGTGCAGAATTCCGGGTATATAAACAACCTATGGTATTTCTACCTTGGTGTCCATTTCGGCACGGTCATTACTCCATAGTGATTGGTAAATTAGATGTTATGGACGTTCTACCTTAGTGCATTTTATCCCCAAAAAATGAATAAACTGCCGGAATAAATATCCTGTTACATTTGGACCGAAACTTTAAATGAAAGTCGTACATTGGACATAAATAACAATCACAAAATTTATGCTCTTAATATTCAAATTCAACACATATGTTAGTTTCTATGACATCTGCTATTTGCTGGAATATCATATGTAGACAATCACTTCAGTAGTATTATTCAACAAAAATATATTATCAAAACAAGATGGGTTTAAAAGGAAGCAGTGATGTAGATTCCATTAAAGTAATTGTACAACAAAAGAATTCACTGTTATTTGTTGTGAATGACAACTCACCTTGAAGCAAAACCAAATACAAAAAATAATATTGTGGGATGTTTTTATTAGTTCAAATAACCAAAAATGACATTGCCGTTCTGCTTCGTCCCACTACATTATCTTAATAGAGTTGTGTTTTTCTATCACATGCCAATAATGCTACATTTCTTATAAAGTAAACTATTTCTGCAAATGGACATTGAACCATTTATTTCCTTTCACCAAAATAATTAACAGCGTATATAAAATATCCAATGTTCTTATAATCCGATAGACCTAAAAGTAACGCAAAATCGTCTTATGTGAGTGCGGTGCTCATATGAGCTGGTATCGGTCATCTGGTGGCTACTGATTTTATACAATTTTCCCACATTGTTAAATGATTAGTCTAAGGTATAAGTCGTTTTAGTTTTATGACTGATACTAAAATCATTCATGCATCTAAAAGATTGCTGTCATATTAAAATGCCTAGTAAATATTGATTATGTGTATGAACGCTACCATTCCTAGTTAGGAACTTGATTAATGAAACGGTTTTCAAGAATTAACAATTTATAAAATTTTCACATAGTGTCCAATGTTAAACTAAGTTCAGCAGTTGCTGCCATCATAGAATTATGATCGGTACTAAAATCATACATTTGTTTAATGGCCATCATGTTACCATGCTTATGCACGAAATGGTTTTAATAAAGGGTCATATTTTAAACTAAGCTCTCTTTTGGTAGACATTTGGAATTAGTTATTGGATCAAATGTATACAAATTTGGTAGATGACCATCATGTTACCAGGCCTAGTTAATATAAATGGTTTTCAAGAGTTTGTTATCTACAACATTTTCCCCATAGAGTCAAATCTGTATAAAAACGTTTTCCAGAATTAACAATTTACAACATTTTCCCATAGAGTACTATGTTAAACTATGTGGATGAGATGCCAACCTGCTGAGCATATGTAGAAACTGTAGTTTTTGATTAGTTGAACACTTTTGATATCTATATATATCAAATGGTTTTTTTTGGAAATGGGAGTAATAACATAATAACAGAACAGAGTGGTCAAGAGACAAAGTCCATGAGACAAAAAGACAAATCAGGTGAAAACCACTGGCAAAATTGTAGACCGCAATGGTTCTGACTTGGTACGTGCATTTCAAAAGAAATGGTGGGTTAAGGAGTATGAGCTTCAGATTTCAGAAGCATTTGATATCATCGGGTTTTATCCATTCAAACAGCGTTAAAATTTTTTGCACATGGATCATATTTTCTTGGTCATAGGTCACTTTAAAATGCATAAAATAGATAGTGTATAAAATTGCAGTCTGAAAAGTCATTGTGTGAAATTATCTCCCTTCTAAACATGCTAATGAGGTGGGCGTCTACTTCATCAGCCATATTTTAGGAACACGCCGTCTGTTAATGGTCCATAGTAACGGCTAGATATTAAGCTTGTTCGGGTATATAAATCACAAAGGAACGATGCATTAGTAAAACAAAAACATTTACAAAATAAAAGTTAACAATTGGTCTGCTATTGCACGTTAAATTGTTTATAGTTGATGTCAAATGTCTTCACTGCAACCACACAAAAATTAACCTGGCGACAATAAAATATTATTAAAAGGCAAAAAATTACCGGGGGCGGACACAATTTCTGTATTAAAAGATAGCCAAAGGATTAATCTTGAAGGGGAAATATGAAATAATTGATTTCAAAGATGTATATTTTCAAGATCCAAAATGATATCCCGTAACCAAGGAATAAGTGAGGGCGGTATTTTCCATTGTGTTCATTATTTGGCGGTAAATGTTATTTATAAACACTGCCGAGGCACTCACAGGGATCAATGTACCCCATTATGGTAAAATTATACGAAATTAACGGGAATGTTTGTAGATTTCTGTATCTAAATATTTATTTGGAACCGTAGTAGAATGTTTACTTTTCCATTTAATACATTAAAACAAACTATAGATAAAAATCAAATTACGATTAACTGAATGGGCCTCTGACTCGTAAGTTGTAATCATGACGTATGTAGGTAAATTCGATTTCATTTCTAAAAATAGAGCCAGTATGTAGCAGAATACACTAACTTTGGGGTTTTATTCTGGGTAATTGCGTGGAAGGGCGGAAATGAAAATTTGCACACGTATTCATCAATTCTGTATTAATCAGTATGCCAATTTTGGAGAAAATCCAAAGATGTATATTTCATTCATCCAGAATTATAGTCACCCAATTCAGTCCACTTAAACCGCAATTTACGCACTAATTACAAACTTAACAATCAAACGGCGAACATTTACATTATTTCTATACCTTAATGAAATACATGATTTAAAAAATCATTCAATTATCCTGTTAGAAACAACTTTTTGGAATTTGTAACTACGGAAAACAATCTGAGTAGACCTTTTTTGTTTCGTTTAATGAAGAGTTCCATTTCTTTTGTTAAAAACTAATCACTTATTGGCCTGATTGTGTCAACTTCCAATTATATTTTCATATATTTAAAGGCCTATGCAAATTAAAAAAAAAAGAACTGTTTTCTGCCATAATTTTGACGTCTTATATCTCAAAAATTTCTACATGGATTTTCAAAATCTTTTACTCAAGTTGTTCCATTAGCATTGTTCTTCAAAACAAAAGGTCCGAATTTTAATCCTAATAACAACATTTCTGACACTCGTACTCCCTAAAACCGGTTTTATGGCTAGCCAAACCTCCCCTTCCATTGCTGTAGTGTCCGAAAGCATTTCAACAGCAATTGCCATTAAAGGTCGTAGACCGTTAAAAAATGATCATCCCATTATTAAGTAAAGAAAGAATCTGGAATAAGAGTTCGGACCGAAACTTTAAATTTTTCCACAAGGGACTGATATCTATTAAAGAACTTTTAAAGAAATATAACTGAAAACATTAATATGAAAATTCCACGAAAAAAGGAGAAGTAACTCCTATATGGCTCATTAGATGTTCTTCAAAACTGCAGCATAGGTAGATCTTGCTTAACATTTGTTTTATATAAAATTAACTCTTCATGTCTCTCCTATCGTTTTTTGATGTGGAAAACAAATAAAAAAAATGAAAACATTACTTAAAAGGAGCAAATAACTCCAAGATGGATTTCGAATTTTCTTAAAAATTGCATAATAGCGTATATCTTTAGATATCTGTTACGGATTTTGAGTTGTTTGCAAACTAGATGACATAGCCCCGCGCAAGATAAATCAAATGGGGATTTTTCTTAGTAATAATATATGTCTCTGTAAGACACAATGATGCCCCCACTAACCACATGTTACTGTAGGATATGCCCGGACAAACAACGCACACATCATGACAAAATCACCAAAAATGACTTTGTTTAGGATTGTATATTTTTCGCAAAAATGCACCATATTCAAAATTCTATCACATTCACATCTTCAGTATATGAAAAAATGATCCGCGAAATAAAAGCTTTCTAACATAAAAACTAGCATAGGAGTTCCGTGTACAAACCATGTACCCCCTGGGATAGACAAACGACCAGGAGTAAAAAAAAATACAAAAATACCAAAGTTGCAAAAATGAACAGTAAATTTAGTTATGCTGTACACGTGTTTCAAGGAGTAACCTCTCATCAGCAGCATTAAAATCAAATGCCATGGAAAGCCATAATAAAAAAATTGTAAACAAAGAAGTACTCATTACCAAAAATATCGAAATTCAGTACTAAGGACACCCACCGAGTGCCATACACGGAATGAAGCAGTAGTATTTCTAAAGGGTTAGAATTTTGATAAAACGGTAAAATTCTATTAATCGCTAGGTAAATTTTCGTGCCAGACAAGTCTGACTATTGGACTGGTCAATACCCTCGGGGACCTCTGGTCCACCAGCAGTGGCATCGGTCCAATGGTTTCAAAATACAAAAATACCAAAGTTGCAAAAATGAACAGTAAATTTAGTTATGCTGTACACGTGTTTCAAGGAGTAACCTCTCATCAGCAGCATTAAAATCAAATACCATGGAAAGCCATAATCAAAAAATTGTAAACAAAGAAGTACTCATTACCAAAAATATCGAAATAGAAAGCTAAATCCAGTACTAAGGACATCCACCGAGTGCCATACACGGAATGAAGCCGTAGTATTTCTAAAGGGTTAGAATTTTGATAAAACGGTAAAATTCTTTTAATCGCTAGGTAAATTTTCGTGCCAGACAAGTCTGACTATTGGACTGGTGAATACCCTCGGGGACCTCTGGTCCACCAGCAGTGGCATCGGTCCAATGGTTTCAAAATACAAAAATACCAAAGTTGCAAAAATGAACAGTAAATTTAGTTATGCTGTACACGTGTTTCAAGGAGTAACCTCTCATCAGCAGCATTAAAATCAAATACCATGGAAAGCCATACTCATAAAATTGTAAAAAAAGAAGTACTCATTACCAAAAATATCAAAATAGAAAGCCAAATCCAGTACTAAGGACATCCACCGAGTGCCATACACGGAATGAAGCCGTAGTATTTCTAAAGGGTTAGAATTTTGATAAAACGGTAAAATTCTATTAATCGCTAGGTAAATTTTCGACGTAAAAAAATTGTAAATTGTTCTAGGTAAAACAACGACTTTACATCGCTGGGCCATTTTTTTTCAGCAATGTTTCCTTATGTTCCAATTCACTAACAGCGGCCATGTTGTTTGGTCATTGGATTAATCGAACATAATTTTTAAAATGCATGCATACCCTGATGATGGTTCAGGCAAAGTTTTGTAACAATCGTCAAAGCAGTTTCAGAGGAGAAGATTTTTTAAATTGTTAACGGACGGACGACAGACAACGGATGACAGACACAAAATAACGGTAAAAGCTAGCATGGTCTTTTTTAGGTCAGGTGAGCTTAAAAGTGTTATGCAATAATATTACCTGGTTAAAGCTTCATCCTTCTGTTTTCTTTCCTCTTCCTTTGCCTGTCGCTCTTCCTCTCGTTGGCTAACTAGAGTTTGGATTGTATTTTGCCGTCTTTCTACTTCAGCTTTCCAACTAAGAATTTTGTAAAATGTTAACATCATATAAGTGGCAGTGAAAGGTTGCACTTTACTTGTGTAATTCTCAAAGAAATTAAATTCGATTGCCTGCATTTAGAAGCCTTATTATATTAGAGTGAATGTAAACCATAAATTGCGGTATTCTGTCATAGGAATGTTTTGGTTGTATTTGAAAAAAATTGATAATTCAATGTGGCAATCTGTCTCTTCTCCGTCTTTGTTATGAAGGTGATTGGTTAGACAAGGCCATTTGATATTTTAAACACTCTAAGTATTGTAATAATAAAAGGTTTATTGATTTGCGGAAATCCCTACAATGTATTAGTAATATCAAAATAGGACATTTTTTTAAAATTTATAAAATATGTTTACCATTCGTCTTACATCTCGTATATCTCAGTTTTAAAAACAGTATCGGAGTTGAATCACAATATATCATTCGGAACACTTTTAAACAGACTGCCGTTAGGGCTAACTTTTAATGGGAGTATATCAAAATCCGTGTTGGTGTTCACATTGTCAGTGCTTTAGTTTTTAGTTTTGTCTTGTTTATAACATTGTTATATTTTAGTCTTGTCTTCGTTGGTTATGTTTGTGGTATTGATTTGTCTTTGTAATTGTCCAAAATTACTATATTCAGAGAAGCTTTTCAAACTTTTACCTTTGTATTGATTGAAGTTTAGAGAAGCAACAAGTACCATGGATTTTAATTGGTTTTGTCTAAGGGTTAGAAAATGATATTAACCAATCAATCTACAAATAGATCTTTCAACACCATATTCTAGTTGGCTGTGTGACAGGTGCCATGCGTGAAGCAGAATATACCATTGCGGAGCACCTGATGATAACTCAGTTTTTCTAGAGGTTCAAACTGCTAGTGCTTTTGTATTGTGGCGTTCTTGTTCATTTTTGTTTATTTGTTTTGTCTTTGTCATCCTGTCATCCTGTCTTAATTCGTGTTGGATATGAACTGAAGTGATTTTGGATTTTCGATTTTGGAATGATCCCTTTGTGTGCAAGAAACATAATATAATCAGAAAAAGCACCAGAGGTTCGAAAGTCGATTTGCGAAATTTGTTATTTTCATGAGTATATAACCTGATATGCAAATAGTTGTATAAAAGCATAAATACCATAAACCGCAAAAGCAAAAGAATTCCCCCTATCATCATTAGTCATGTCAGTGCCAAGTCGCATTTAGACGTGACATGTGGATCTGGAAACGGAAAAAATGTAGATTTTGTGTTCTTTCTTCAGAACTTGTAGCCTTGACCTTTGTCACATAAATCTAACAATCAATAAGATTCATCCTCTCATCATTAGTCATACGTTTGCAAAGTTTCACTTAGATATGACGTGTGGTTCTGTAGACATTTTGTGGAAACGGATAAATGTTAATTTTTTTTCTATTTTTAGAAGTTGTTAACTTGACCTTTGTCCCATAAACCTCGAAATCAATATGGTTCCTTCTCTGATCATTTTTAATATCTATGCAAAGTTTTGTTAAAATATGACATATTGTTCTTAAGATATCATGCGAAAACCAAAAGTTTACGCCCAGACACCCAGATGTCAGGACATCATTCAGCAAATTATAACCCGAGTTCTTTTTCTTCGTCGTAACTCGGCTAATAACGAAGTCTCATTTCAATTGGTTGTAATCTTTTTCAGTTATCCAGAAACCAAAACTTTCTGAAATTTCCAATATTTTTTCAGTGCCTGTGACCATAACCTTTGACTATCCATCTCCAAATTCAAAAGAGTTCTTTTCTCCGGGTATTCAACAATCTATCTAAGTATCATTTCAACTGGATGTATACTTTTGCAGCTATCAACCGGAGACAAAAATGATATAAAATTTTCAATCAATTTTCAATCACTGTGGCAATGACCTTTGACCTACATTCTTTAAAGTAAACAGGTTTTATATCTTCCTAGTATCCAACATTATATTTAGTTTTTATTTTTTTTTTAATGTAATCTTTCTCAGTTATCATCCAGAAACCAAAATTTTCTGAAATTTTCAATCTATTTTCAGTCACTGTGACCTTGATCTTTGACTTACATTCTCCAAAATCAAAAGGTTCTATTCCTCTTGGTATTCAACAAAATATCAAAGTTTTATTTTAATTGGGTGTACATATTTTTAAGGTTATCTGAAAATTTTTAAACATATTTTGTCTATTTTCGGCCAGTGTGACCTTGACCTTTGATCTACATTCACTGAAATCAATAGCATTCTTCCACTCCTAGTACCGGGCAATATATCAGAATTTCATTTTAATTGGATGTTAACTTTTTCAGTTATCATGCGGAAACAAAAGTTGAAGCCCGGACGTCAAGACAACATTCATCACCTTCGTTGCAACTCGGCTAAAAACAACTTGTTTTTAGGGCATTTGTTTGAATTGACATTTATGATACAATAATATTACCTTCCTATTTCGTCATCTTTTTGTTGTATCAGCTTAGCAATCTGTTGACTATAAAATCCATCTCGTTTCTGTAGTTCACTGCAAGGACATAAACATTATAAATACCTAGTATTCTCTGCAAAAGAGGCGTATATAAAGGATACCGAAGAGACATAAGTTGTCGACATGGCCATCTGTATGAAACTAAACTTACACTAAGATTATTTATTTGTCAGTCATCCTATATAATGTACGGATATGAAAATCACAAACTTTGATCAAGGTGACCAGGCAAGGACTCCTACTATTAAGGTTGATCGACACTACATGTAATACACGCCGCATTCGATTGGCGCATTTGCGAAACACAAGTCGGATGCGGAATTGACTTGATTTTCAAGCCGGAATATTCCTTATTTGGCCTTTTCATTGTGACGTCATAATGGATTGACATACAATTTCCCACGAATTAGCTCCATTTTCCCGTAAATATTGTCTATTTTGTAAATTATATTAAATATCTATCTTTATCAAACGGTGACATATAGATTTTTTATGCTCAATATACAGCTGAAGTATATACCTCTGAAATATCAAAAACTAAAAAAAATCTATCTGATATTTATTTCATATGAAAGCTAAACAATAAGCATGTTCTCATAGTTCACTATATATTCTTTGTAAATATCGATGAAAAATACTGAATTTGCCCGATTTTCAAAGCCTGCTCATTGAACTCTGAATCAATATGGTAAGTGCATTTTTAGTGTATGTGGATACAATACAGGTGTGGCCACAGGACAAACACTGACTTACAAAGTTGCAGAGAAAATTGAGATGAAAATAATATGTGAATGATGATTCTAATGCAACAGTTACATAACGAAGGTTTTGATTGGTCAAAACTGACCGTCAATTCCACCATCTACACACCTGGGACAAAGTAGGTTCCCTGTTTAGTCTGGTTCCTAATGTTGTTACAATTTCAGGAGTTAAAAATAGAACATGAAATTGATTTGTTGCATTAGAATCGCAATAACAGTACATTATTTGAATACCCGAGGGCGTCAATCTTGATTTGACGGTCAAAATATCCGTTTATAGGCTCCGCTACGCGTCGCCTATAAACTGCATTTTGACCGTCAAATCTACGATTGACGCCCTCGGGTATTCAACATGTACTGTTATTGCTTAAATAGAAAGATGGAAACACAATAAGTCGTTAAGCAAGTAGTAGTATATCGATATGGGGAGACGAAGTATAGAAACTGAAATACATCGGCAAACGAATACCAAAGCAAGAACGAGGAAAGAAAATTCTAAAATCATAAATCCAAAATCACGGTAATTCACATCCAACACGAATTCAGACAGTATGACAAAGACAAAACAAACAAAAATGAACAAGAACGCCACACAACTAAAGCACTAGCAGTGTGAATCCCTATAAAAACTGTGGTATCATCAGGTGCTCCGGAAGGGTAAGCATGATCTGCTGCACGCGTGGCATCCGTCAGACTTCCAGTGAAAAGTCCGATATTGTCACAGTCGGTTTTTAGTCAGTCCGGTAGCAAACTCTGGATCTATCCAAAGATACCTGTTCTCATTTGTGAAACAGAAACATTGTAATGGTCTGTCAAATCGTCGTGACAACCGTAAAACTTCTGTAGAGACAATTGCAACAGTGACTGAACATACCCATGATGTATAAGTTTTTGAGACAGTAATTTCGCTCTGTTGACAAAAACGCTGTACAAACTACAGGCACGGCAATTGCGAATGTGTTGTGAAATGAACACGCCATATGCCGGAGAAGTTGGAATAACGGGAAGTTCACTATTGGAAAGTCGAAATCATCACGCTTGTCGTAAAGTTTTGTTTTCAGACGTCCAGAGTTGTCAATGTAGAGGTATAGGTCCAGGTATGATGCTGATGATGGTGTATCAGTGGTCTCTTTAATTTCGAGATCATTTGGGTATATAAGATGAAGGATATCCTTAGATTGAGGATTGTTCGATGAGAGAACATCATCTATATAACGGAAACTGAAAATAAAGGATTTGGCTAGCTTATTGTCTTCTTTCTGAACTAGCCCTTGTATGAACCTGGCTTCATACGAATAAAGAAACAAATTTGCTAAAAGTGGCGCACAATTAGTCCCCATAGGTATCCACATAGAAAGTGGTACTTTGATAAAGCCAAAACGGAAAGCGCATTATAGGACCCATTCTGAAGCACCCTACTTAATATCAAGTGGCTTTTATGTACTGTTGCTGGAAAAAAATTTACGAAAAAGTCAAATTTTGGAGGTGAAAAGTAAAAATACACAAAGTCGATAAACAGGAAGTGGTGACGATATGACAAAAATGGTAGGCGCAGCATAGGGCATCATACGAAGCACCATACCAAATATCAAGTGGCTGTCATTGTCATTTGTCATCTCACTAATGAAATTTACGACAAAAGAGACGTTTTAATTTCAAAATTATTATTTTTCCTAACATGGACAGTAATATTCCAGCTTCTCCTGCTTACGGAGAGTACGTTTCACAGTAGATTCGTTATGCGAGAGCTGGCAAAAATTATACAGACTTTCTCATTAGACATAGTTATATTTGTGATCGCCTTATTTATCAAGGCTTCAAAAAATTCCGTCTCATACGATCATTAAAAAAAGTTCTTTAATAGATATCAGTCTGTTGTGGAAAAATTTGAAGTTTCGGTCCGAACACTGATTCAAGATTCATTTTTCACTTTTTACTGGGATAATCATTTTTTAATGGTCTACGATCTTTCAATAGCCATTGCTGTTGAGTTCCTGCTGGACACTACAGCAATGGAAGGGGAGGTTTGGCATGCCATAAAACTGGTTTAACCCAGAATTTCTTTTGAAATGCCTGGACTAAGTCAGGTCCATTGCGTCGACAATTTTTCTAATGCTTTCCACCTGATTTGTCTTTTTGTCTTATGGACTACGGCTCCTGACAACTCTGTTCGGTAATTTTGCTATTACCCCCATTTGCAGTTGCTGAGAAAAGGGTGATGAAAATGTCCGATTTGGAACATGAAAATAAAAAAAAGCACAAAGTCGGTAAATAGGAAGTATTGATTTGACATGGCCAAAAAGGGGATGCGCAGCATAGGACGCCATTCTGAACACCATACCACATATCAAGAGGTTGTGATATTCAGGTGCAGAGAAAACTAAGACGATAATAATATGTGACAGATGGACGGAATGATAGAAAGACGGACAGACAAACGTAAAACAGCATTCCCCCTCCTACGTAGCGGAGGTATAATTATTTATGTAGTTTTAGAGAAGATCTTTACATGTATTGCCAGTGAAGTATATGTTAAAGTAGCCAAGTGAGCTAGGAACCCAATACATTCATTTTGAATCAGGTGCGGCCATAGACTTCATATTCAATAGGTCTCTGTGTCAAGAACGGTAGTGGTCAAATCAAAGGTTATCCTGAACTTTTATATTGAACTTATGTTTTACAAAAAATACGACGATTGTGCTATAAAATAAGAAACATAGGTACAAAACAAGGATATCTGTTTCTGTTGACACTTATGATACAAATATTCAGAAAATAAATTAAGAGCAACTAAATAAACAGTAACTTCAGTATTTTGATATTTTCTAATACTGGGCCGATGCCTCTGCAGGTTGAGTGCTAGTCCCCTAGGGTATTCACAAACCCAGTAGTTAGTACTTCGGTGTTGACCCGAAAAATGATGTTATTGAAACTTGCAATATCTAAATTTGACAAAATTTTGATTCAAATTAAGGAGTATCTACCTCATGCATAGCTCTGTCCTTAGCTGAATTTTTGCTTTCCTTTTTAGATCCTTTTTGGTTATTTGTTCTTTATCAGTTTTTAAACGTTTTTCGGTTAGTTGACTTCCAAATATTTTGGTTTGATCTGCACTGATGAGACATAAGTTGTCGAAATGCGCATATGCAGAAAATAAATTAACAGTACCGTCGGTATTTTATTATTTCATACCTTCTTATTTCTTCATCTTTTTGCTGTATAGTCTGTACAATCTGCAGTTTATAATATTCATCTTTTTTCAGTAGTTCTCTGCAGGAAAAGAAACATCATAAATACTTTCATTATTGTTTTTCTGGTGCAGTTTGCTTGTAGATTTTGGCATGTGATTGTAGTTCCTGGCCATTGTAGGTGTTTGCTGTTTTCCAGTTTTTGTAATCAGTATACAAAGAGTAATTCAACTTGTGATTAAGGATTATTTCACTTTTAAAACATCTCAATACATTCAGGCGAAAACGTGGAAGTTGTCTTTCGTCAAGTTACCCTACTTTGGCGACTTGACTTTTTTAAGAACCTCTTTAAACTTTAAAAACCGATTTTGGTAAAAAAAAAATCAGATCAACATAACACATTTTACCTGAAGAGACAATTCAAGTAATAATCTATTATACAGTATTTTGTGCACAACATATCATGTTAAAAATAACAACCTAAAAGTTAAAGAGCGTAAGCACAAAGCTCAGAAAGGACCGAGAACTAGCTAAGTATAGAGATGTGCAATGGGAGATACACATGCATTCAAAAATGTCATTAAATTTAATATGGCGGACTTCAATAAATAATTTGTTAACGAATTCAGATACACGCTGTCAATGTTTCATCACTTGAATTCGTAATAGCTTATCAAGGGTTGTCTCAGCAAAACATGTAAAGGTCTTTTAATACAATTCATTTTGAGTTTATCAGTATCCCGAACATGGGATGATACATACCTTTCCATTTCCGCCTGTTTCTGTTGAATAAGAAGTTCATGACTTTCATGTTGACTCTGAAGGTCAAGCTTTAACCTACAAATCAAAGCATTACTGACATTTGTATTTAATCGATGATAATGAAAATATACAGTTCACATCGTCCTGCAAATGCTTATCATGTTTTCATAATTGTCTTTGATTGTACCCAACTTGAAAGTCCGAGCTACTCAAGATTTCCTGGTGTTCTAAAACTAAGTACAAAGCTGGAATTTATCGAATATCTGTAAAAAGGGACACTTGTTAACTGCATCTTCCAAAGTCAAGTGTTTGAACTCCATGGACTTCAAACACTTAACTTCGGATGACGATTCATTGAAACTAGAGGCTCACAGATTGAGCCTGTATGGCTCACCTTATAAAATGCTTCTATGCCATGCATGACTAAAAATGATCGTTTTCTAACAAATGGGGGTCAAATGTTTGGCTATGTTTTCTTCATTAGCACCCGCATTTTTTGTCTGATCCTATTGAAATGAATAATTTTTGCAAAGGACCTTCTACACATTTAGTTAAATTTGCTTAATTACTTTCAGAGATGATGATTATAGGGATGGTTATCTCATTCCTGGCTCCAATGTTAAACTATGTTCTGCACTGGAGGCCATGTTTTTGTCGTATCGAAATGAAATGAGAAATACATCATTACTGTAAAGATTGGTTGAATTTGCTTCAGTGGTATCAGAGGAGAAAATGAAGATGTGATTTTCCCTTAGGGTCCAAAGTTAAACTATGTTCAGTGATGGCAGCCATGCTTTTATGGAATCGCAAACTTTTCGGCAATCTATGTGAAGGACCTTCCATACATCATTCCTATAAAGTTTGGTTAAATTTGCTTCAGTAGCGCCAGAGGAGATAGCAAATATATGCTTTTCCAATAGGGTCCCACGTTTTTAAACTATATTCTGCACTGACTGCCATGTTTTTAACAGATAGGAAAAATTTCTGCAATCTACATAAAGGACCTTCCATTCATCATTCCTGTAAAGTTTGGTTCAATTTGCTTCAGTAGCTTCAGAGAAGATTTCAAATATATGATTTTCCCATAGGGTCCCATGTTAAAATATGTTCTGCGCAGGTGGCTATGTTTTTTAGCGGATCGAAAAAATTTCGTCAATCTACATAAAGGACCTGCCATACGTCTTTCCTGTAAAGTTTGGTTCAGTTTGCTTCAGTAGCTTCAGAGGAGATAGCAAATATATGCTTTTCCCATAGGGTCCCATGTTAAACTATGTTCTGCCGGAGGTGTTCATGTTTTAGCCGATCAAAAAAACAAATCATGAATCTAAGTAAAGGACCTTCCATTCATGATTCCTGTAAAGTTTGGTTCAATTTGCTTCAGTGGCTTCAGAGGAGATAGCAAATATATGCTTTTCCCATAGGGTCCCATGTGAAACTATGTTTTGCACTGGCAGCCATGTTTTTGTGGATCGGAAAAATTTTGGTAATCTAAGTAAAGGACCTTCCATACATTATTCCTGTAAAGTTTGATTGAATTTGCTTTAGTAGCTTCAGAGGAGATAGCATATTTATACTTTTCCCCTAGGGTCCCAAATGTTCTGCGCTGGTGGCCATGTTTTTTTAGTGGATCGGGAGAATTTTGGCAATCTACATAAAGGAACTTCCATACATCATTCCTGTAAAGTTTTTTTCAATTTGCTTCAGTAGCTTTAGAGGAGATAGCAAATATACGCTTTTCCCATAGGGTTCCAGTTACACTATGTTCTGCGCTTGCGGCCATGTTTTTTGCGGATCGGAAAAATTTCGGCAATCTAAGAAAAGGACCTTCCATACATCATTCCTGTAAAGTTTGGTTCAGTTTTGTTAAGTTGCTTCAGAAATTATAGCCAAAATTTGCATTTTCCCATAGGGCCCATGTTAAACTATGCTCGGCCCTGGCGGCCATGTTTTTAAGCCAATCAGAAAAATTTCAGCAATCTTTTTGAAAGACCTACCATACTGCATTCCTGTAAAGCTTGGTTAAAATTGGTCCAGTGGTTCCTGAGGAGATAGCAAAAAAAGAAAAAAGTTTACGGACGGACGACGGACGGACAGACGGACGACGGACGCCAAGTGATGGCAAAAGCTCAAATGGCCTTTTAGGCCAGGTGAACCAAAAAAAGAAAAATATAGTAAATTCTTACATATGTTGTTGTCAGATTTAATTTCCATTTTTTCCGTTGTACTTAAAATTAAAATAAACGAATTAGAACAAAACTTAAGGAGTTGTTAACATTACCTGATGTTTACAGTTTAAATTATAGAATAAATAGATTAAACATTGTTATATCATATTAATTTGATTAAATCTATGCTTAAAAAAAAAGACAAAGAAAACTGTATGAAGATCTATTGCTTAGACAGCATTATTATAATTAGGTTAACAACATCTTATATTACCGAACTGATTTTGAAATCAAATAGTTCTTACAAACAAGAGGCTCTCAAGAGCCTGTATCGCTCACCTAGCCCATGGCTGACAAAAAATGCATTTCCAATCGGGTCCAATGTTATACTATGTTCCCTGCTGAAGGACACCTTGGATTGGATGAAGACATGCCAAATGCAAATTTGAAGGGGGCTACAAGAGGACTTTTGTGGTTAAGTTTATTTCCAATGGGATTAGTGGTTTCAGAGACCTAATTCTTTTAATGACATCCAATATAAACTTAATGGTGGCAGCCATATTGGATGAGGTGTGGTCCTGCCAGATACCTTTATTTGAAGGTACCATCATATACCATTGTTTTCTAATTGGATAAGTTGTTTCAGAAAGAATCTTTCAGTGTATTTTAATGTGTTATCTATTTCAACCCATTTCAGACCATCTTTCAAAAATAATTTAGGCAGTGGTTTAACTAAAAATTTAGGTTATTAATTATTGCCAAAATCAAAAAATTACAAGCCCCTTTCAAAATATATTTGGGCAGGGGTTCTCCTTATTAATTATCTTTACATATTTCTGGAAAAAAAACATAAAATTTAGCAGAATACTTTTTTTTCTAAAATTTCAGTTTTCTTGTTTAGTTTCCATTGCAACCGAAAGCTCCCCCATCCATTACAACCAATAACAGAACACCATTCAAAAAATAAAAATTTGGACAGCGGTTCCCCTTGTAATGTTGTTTATATAAAAATAGTGCTGAAATCACAAATAAAATGTCTAGCAGAATACTTTTTTCTAAAATTTCAGTTTTCTGGTCTGGTTTCCATAGCAACTAAGAGCTCCATTCATAATCCATATCAGCCGAATTCAAATAAAAATTTGGACAGGGGTTCCTGTTAAAATTCGTAAGGTCTAATGTTCAAACTATGTTCCCCGCTGACAGCCATCTTGGATGAGGAACAGACCTGTCGGATACCTTGTTTGAATGGAACCATCTAAGAACCATTATGGCTAAGTTCGGTGTAAATTGGACTAGTAGTTTCTGAAAAATTCTTTGAATGTATTTGAAGGGACCATCCAAGGACCATTGTGTCTAAGTATGGTTTTAATTGGTTTAGTAGTTTTTAAGAAGAAGATCTTTGAGTGTATTTTCCTTAGGATACAATGTATAAACTATGTTCCCCGCTGGCTGCCATCTTGGATGCGATAGACACCTGCAAGATACTTTTTGTGGAAGGGAACATCTAAGGTCCACTGTAACTAAGTATGGTTCTAATTGGATAAGTAGTTTCTGAGAAGAAGATCTTTGAATGTATTTTCTATAGGGTCATCTTGGATCGGGGACGGACCTGCCGGATACCTTTGTTGGAAGGGACCATCTAAGGACTATTATGACAACATTTTGTTCCATTTGGCCTAGTGGTTTCAGAGAAGAAGATCTTTGAATGAAAAGTTTACACCGGACGGACGTACGGATGTACGGACGGACGACGGCCGTCGACGGACGCGGGACGCCAAGTGATTGCAAAAGCTCACCCTGGCATAGCCAGGTGAGCTAAAAATGTGTGGAAGAAAATAATAAATTGTTTTAAGAAATATGTACAATTTTGAGAATCGTAACCCCAAGTCAAGGTAAACATGCACTTATTTAACATGCACTGATAATAGGTCTATAAAGAAATAAAAACAAAGATTTCCTCTCAAAATTCACAATATACGTTTTGTTTTTGACTGGGTTATAGTCGTTGGGAAATGATAAATTGTTTTTTTTTTCAATTGGCCAAGTATTTTCAGAGGAGAAAATCCTTGAATGCTTTCCCATAGGATCCAATGTTTAACTATGTTCCCGCTTGGGCAATCTCGAATATGATGCAGACATGCCGGACATTTTTCAAAGTATCTTTATAATTGGCCATGTACTTTCAAAAATCTTTGAATATGTTTTCCAATAGGGTCCAATATTTAAATTAGTACCCTGCTTGCGGCCATGTTGGACATGTGTGGACTTTTTGCGCATACATTTTTCTAAAGGGGACCACCAAGGGGACTACTTTATCCAAGTTTCGTTCCAATTGGCTTTGTGGCTTCAGAGGAGAAGATCTTTGAATGCTTTCCCATAGGGTTTAATTATGTTCCCAGCTGGTGGCCATCTTGGGTGCGATGAAGATCTTTGAATTTGTTTCTCCTAAAGGTTCAATACTAAATCAAGTTCCATGCTGTCATCTTGGATAATATGCAGACTTGCTGGACACTAATTGAAAAGGGACAAGTCAAGGACTATTGTGATCAAATTTGGTTCCAACTGGCTCTGCAGCTTCAGACAAAAACACATCTTTGAATACCTCTCAATAGGGTCCAAAATTAAACTATGTTCTCTGCTGGAGACCACTTTGGATATGATGCGGGCTCTTTTTGAAGGGGAATAACTAAGTACCATTGTGACCAAGCAAGGTTCAAATTGGTCAAATTGGTCAAGTACTTTCAAAGATGAAAGGAGACTGAGGAATATCTTATTCTAATAGTTGAACC
The DNA here is from genome assembly GCA_002080025.1 of Modiolus philippinarum. NCBI lineage: Eukaryota > Metazoa > Mollusca > Bivalvia > Mytilida > Modiolidae > Modiolus > Modiolus philippinarum. The sequence continues at coordinate 33,039 of MJUU01024562.1, forward strand.
AAACTTCCCGCTTGCGGCCATCTTTGATGAAGTGCAGAATTTGTGAAAGGGGACCACTCAATACCTATTGTGACCAAGTTTGGTTTCAACTGGCTCTGTTCCTTCAGGAAAGATCTTTAAATGCCTTCCCATAAGGACAAATATTTAAACCATGTTCTCCAATAGCTGCCATTTTGGATGAAGAGCGGACTTGCTTGACACATTTTTAAAAGGGACCACCCAAGGACAATTGTGACAAAGTTGTTTCAAGTAACCCAGTGGTGTTAGAGGAACAAATCTTTGATTAAAATGCAGAATAAACAGTGGGCTTACGGACGACACCAAGTGATGGCAAAAAAAAAGAAAAGTGTTTCATCTTTCCTTAGAAAATGGCGAAGCCACTTAATTCTTTCCCGATTTAAATGTAGTTTATATTCAGTGTGGATATAATGTTGACTATTTTCAACCTCTGACTATAAATAGCACGAATAAATATATGTCTTTATTACAAGAGTAATGAATTAAATGTTGCAAATATCAGCCGAAGGTTGTGTTTCAATATTTATAATATTTTTTATACCTCTATTACTGTAAATGTAACTTTTTTCACACTTGCCACAAACAGACTATTTACCGGTTAATAGTTTCAAAGACTATTTACTGGTAATGACGAAATATTTACTGGTGAGTAAGTAGTTCAATGAACTATTTACCGATGACGTCACGTTGTTGCCTTTGATGTTCGATTTTGGCACAATAAAACACTTATTTACTGGCTATTTTGGAACAATAGCAAGTTTAACCTTTTCCCTCCGTTTCGCGGCGGGAAATAGTTGTGTCTCGGGAAACCAAAAACTTCCTTTTGTCCTCATAATCAGTAAACAGGTGTATATTATTAATATTCTAAAGATTTGAACCCTAGTTACCATATCATATAACATCTTGCATCCCAGTTCATAACAAATCATCACGTAAATATATCTACCCAACTTATACAGTTCTTGTACCAGCTGCCAAGGCCAAAAACAACACAATCTTATTAAAATACAGATCTTTGGCGTACGCTACTCTACCGCAACAAAGCTTTGTTGCGGTAGAGTAGCGTACGCCAAAGATCTGTATTTCAATAAGATTGAAAACAACATCACATTTTTTTTGCTAAAGGTACTACATTGACTACTTAATGAAGGAAATGGGCACTGGCAATTCATTTAGCAAATCCACTTATAAACTCTCCACCATACCAAGGGAGGACATACTAAACAATCACAAATCAGTATTGTCTTCTTTTGCCATCAATTTGAGTGAAGAGAACAACAACCTGCTTGTATCTACTGGGTACCTAAGTTACATAAATGCCCCTACAAACAGACATTCATTGTTGGGTCTGCCAAATGCACAACAAAACACCATCCTACGCTACTAACTTCATTACTTATTGCAGTCAAAGATGGCCCAAAGATACTAGTATAAAGTGATAGAGTATGCTCAACAAGTGGAGTGAATCAGATGTGGATTCTCAAAAACTCAAAAGATTTATTAGAATACATATCTTCAACTGAACTCAACCACTGCAACAGTGTCAAAACATTTGATTTTTCTACACTCTATACTACTCTTCCACATGGTAAGCTAAAGTCAGTCATCCGGGATTTAATACACCAGTCTTCTGTACTAAAAAGGGTGAACAGATATTCATAGTTAGTGATTGGTATGATGGGCATATTTTGTTAAACATCACACTGATTCACACAAAAAGTATACAGAGGAGAATGTAATCGCAATGCTGGAATTCTTGATTGATAACATATTTGTAGAACTTGGAGGACAAGTTTTCCAACAGACAATAGGGATACCTATGGGGAATAATTGTGCGCTATTTTTGCCAGATTTGTTTATTTATTCGTATGAAGCCAGGTTAATACAAGGGCTAATTCAGAAAAAAAGACAATAAGCTAGCCAAGTCCTTTAATTCAAGCTTCCGTTATACAGATGATGTTATTTCATTAAACAATCCTCAATTTAAGGATAACCTTTATCTTATATACCCAAATGAACTCGAAATTAAAGAGACCACTGATACACCATCATCAGCATCATACCAGGACCTATACATTAACAACTCTGGACGTCTGAAAACAAAACTTTACGACAAGTGTGATGATTTCAACTTTCCAATAATGAACTTCTCGTTTTTGAGCAGTAATATTCCCACATCTCCTGCATATGGCGTCTTCATTTCACAACTCATTCGATATTGCCGTGCCTGTATAGTTTGTACAGTGAACTTACTGTCTCAAAAATTTATACATCAAGGGTATGTTCAGTCACTGTTGCAATTGTCACTACAGAATTTTGATAGACCGTTACAATATTTCTATTTCACAGATGAGAATAGATATCTTTGGATAGATCCAGAATTGAGTACCGGACTGACAAACATTGAATGTGACAAAACCGGACTTTTTACTGGCAGTGTGACGGGCACCACGCATGGAGCAGATCATGCTTAACCTTCCGGAGCACCTGATGTTACCTCAGTTTTTGTAGGGGTTCACACTGCTAGTGCTTTAGTTTTGTGGCGTTCCACAAAATTATAATATGGAAACAAAAAAATATTTACATAAAAATAATCAAAAGGCCCAAAAAGAATACATGATATGATGTTAGAGTTAGATTTATTGGATGTTTATAGAGAATTATATCCAGATAAAAAAACATTTTCTTGGCGGGGTCCAAATAAAAAACAGGCTAGACTTGACTATTTTCTTGTTTCATCAGACTTTCAATCCATAACTAGTTCTTGTGATATAGAGGTAGCATATAGATCTGATCATTCACCTATATCTCTATCGATTCAATTTATCATCCAGGATAAAGGTAAAGGATCTTGGAAATTTTAATAATTCACTTCTTTATGACAAAGAATATATTTCTTGTGTCAAGTCTTGTATCTCAGATTGTATTAAACAATATAAAACATTTGATCATGAAGACTTAAAAAACACTGAGTTTTCTATTTCTGACCAATTGTTTTGGGAAACATTAAAAATGATGATTAGAGGGAGGACTATCTCCTATTCTTCCTATAAAAAGAAAGAGCGCAGAAAGGAGGAAACAGATCTAGAATGTTAATTAAGACAAATATATGGGAAGAATTTTCAGAAGAAACTAGAGAGAAGATAACACAAATTGAATTAAAATTACGCACATTAAGGGAATCTAGAGTAAAAGGGGCAATAATGAGGGCTATAGCAAAGTGGCCAATTGAGGGGGAAAGAAGTACAAAATATTTTTGTAACTTGGAAAAATGAATTATCTTGAAAAGGACATTCCTACTTTAACTTTAGATGATGGAGAAATTATTACTGATCAAACTATGATCCGTGCTGAACAAAAATCTTATTTCAAATTTGTATACCTCTCGAAAAACAACTATATCTGATATACATAGAGAAAATTTCTTTTCCATACAAAATCCTTTTATCAAAATCTTGAATAATGAGCAAAGACAAGATCTGGAAAGTGAAATTTCAATTGTGGAATTACAGATAGCTTTAAAAAGTATGAAAAATGGTGAATCTCCAGGTTTGGATGGTTTCACAACTGAATTCTATAAATTTTTCTGGCATGATCTTAAAATTTTCCTTCTGCGCTCTTTCAAAAAGGCATTTCAAACTGGTAATTTATCAATATCGCAAGTGCAAGGAGAGATAACCTGTTTACCAAAAGAAGGAAAACCTAAACATCTGTTAAAAAACTGGCGTCCAATATCACTGTTAAATGTAGATTATACAATAATTTCAACATGTATTGCAAATAGAATTAAGAAAGTTTTGGATTATTTGATAAGTGAAACTCAGACTGGTTTTATGAAAGGTAGATATATAGGTGAATGTACAAGATTCTTATATGATTTAATAGAAAAGTCAAGGGAAGAAGAGATACCTGGTTTGATTGTTTTATTGGACTTCGAAAAAGCTTTTCATTCTCTTCAATGGAATTTTATTGAGGAATCACTAAAATTTTTAGGTTTTGGGAATACAATTGTTAATTGGTTTAAAATTTTGTATAATAACTCAAAGAGTTGTGTACAAACCAATGGTTACCTCTCCGAGTTTTTCACTATCGAAAGAGGGGTTCGTCAAGGGGATCCTTTACCGCCTTATCTTTTTATTCCCTGTTTAGAATTACTTAGTGCCTCCATTAAGTTTGACAATGACATGTGGTTTGTTTCCATCGATTTATTCACTTTTTTACCTTTTTGGGGCCATTTAGGACTTGCTATATGGTGTGAGGTTCCTCACTGTGTTGAAGACCGTACGGTGACCCCTAGATGCTTTGTTTAGGGTCGTTTTAACCTGGATATGGGATGTTGTCTCCTTGACATTTACCCCATTTCCTTTCTTTTTCATATCAATGGTATGAAAATAGAAAATTCTGAATTTTTGCCTAGTCAGTATGCTGACGACTCAACTGTGATTCTTGATGATACTGAAATGTCTTAAACACGGCTTTAAATAAGATAGATTTATTCGCCTCCTGCTCAGGTCTGAGAGCAAACTTTGATAAAACGCAAGTTGTATGGATTAGGGCAAGAAGGGGCTGTGGCTTGGAACTAAATACAGACTAAAATATTATGTGGAATCATTCGGGGAATTTCAAAGTGCTTGGTATTCAATTTTGTTTAACAAAAACAATCATATATCTAGATAATTATAAAGGAAAGTTACAGAAAATCAAAAATCTTTTAAGTGATTGGTCTTTTAGAAATTTAACTATTTACGGTAAGATTACAGTTGTTAAAACTCTCGCATTACCCATTCTTGTTCAATGTTTTCTGTATTACCAGACCCACCAGTGGATTTTTTAAGAGAACTGCAATCTGTACTATTTAAATTTGTTTGGGATGGGAAAGGTGATAAAATCAAGAGACATATCCTTATTTAAAATTATGAAGAAGGTGGTGTTAAGATGCCACATATCCAATCTTTTATAAAAACACTTAAGCTATCATGGATTAAAAAGATATTGGGTCCCTCAAATAACTCTTCCTGGAAGATATTATTAGCAGATAGGCTCGAAAAGTATGGTGGTGAGAATATCTGGCATTTTCCAAGGTCTGCGATTACAAATATAAAAAAGATTTTAATCCTTTTTGGCAAGACGTATTTGTAGCATGGACCACATTACAGGAATCCCATGCCACAGCCCCAACAACCCCCAGTGAACTTCTGTCTCAACCATTATTTTTAACGATAATATTAAAATTGGAGGAAAAATAGTTTATTTGCAAAAATTTTTTAAAAAAATGAAGTGTTTTTTATAATGATTTAATTAAAGAGAATGGAAATTTTCTTGGAATTTTGTTGACTTTTACATGCAATACCAAATCAGTGGAAACAAATTTTAAACTCCAAAAATACTTCTAAATTAAATTCAATAATTTAAAGTAATAATATTAATGAAGACAATAAACAAAATTTCAAAATATTTCTATAAAATTTTCATAGAGAAAATAAAAGAAAAACCTACTAATATTCAGGAAAAATGGACTCATAAACTTGAATTAGAACCATTAAATGAGGAATGGGAATTTTATTTTAGTTTGCCTATTATGAGAACTATAGACCCAACCCTCAGAGCAGTCCAATAACATAGGTAATCAACGATTACAAAGATCGCCTCGTTATGGCACATTGTCAGAGATAGATGCAAATGCAAGTTTTAACCTGGATATGGGATGTTGTTTTATTTTTTTCACATAAAATCAGATCCAAAATATTTTTTTTAGAAAAAAAAACCATAGCCACCCCCTTCAGGTTAAATGGTCGGTCCCTAATTGTTATTATTTTCACATGGAAATACATATTGTTTTCTCTTATGCTTCATGAGATTTAATACATTAAACATCATCAGTGATAGTGTCAGTGTTATGATTATTTTATACTTTAAGTGTTGGATTATATTTTATAAAAGCATATAACTACAAATATTGTTTACAATATTGTAGATTATTACTCCATTCAAGCTGGATCAAAGCCAATGAGCTGGATCCAATATATATATATATATATATGTATTTGTCAATAGACAAAAATAATAATTCAACACTTTCCCAGATCATTTAACAGTAATAAAAATCAAAACTCATGCTTATCCAGATGGAAAATCCATCAAGAGAAAACATATCATTAGAACAAATGCATAAATCAGAACCTATTATCTTGCTACAAATCAAGAGGCATTATCCAATGGTGTTATAGAGAATGTACTGAATATTAATTAAAAGATTGTAGCTGGTAATCTTCAAATTATCTTCATTCTCAATATCTTATATTTCATTTAATAATCTTGAGTCACTCATATCATATAAACAATAATAATGTATCAATACATATATTGAACACTCTGAAGTTCAATATAGATTATCACTGGGGCTTCTGATGAGTGATCCAATACCACCTAGTTGTCGATTTTTGACGCAGGTAAAATATTCACGAAACACCGTATACTAAAACATCAAATAGTGACTCTAATAATATGAAGATACATATACATAGACGGTGTAAAGCCTTAATATTTATAGGATATATCAAAAGTTGATATATCCTAATACCATGTTGTTGCACTATATAAAAATGCGCCTTCTTTTCAAATAAAAAACAAATATATGCATATCCTTAGTGATAGTTATCTGGGGTTGAAGTTGAATGTTACCAGGGTGAGATTGGGTGACTTTCTTGCAAATTGGACTCATTCTTTAACCATTCCCATACAGCTGTTCAAACTATGGGACATATTACATGTGATATCTTTCATATGGTAATATTTTTCTTACATTTTAAGAGTTCTGTATTTGTTCAAATTTAGTTACATGATCTTGTATAAATAAAAGAGCTGTTAATAAATTTGTGAATAAACTTTACATATTGACCTGGTGCTATAAATAAGTCCGTTTAAATCCAAGTAAATAATGGAAGAAAGATGAATTGACTTGATGAACTGACATCAGGTATTATTCTGTTACTAATAATAGATCATCACAATACTTCTAATTAATTTGATTGTTTTCTTATAAGTTTGATATTTATGAATGAATGTAAACGGTTGGTATTATTTTATTATAGATCAAAATGTTCAGTTATATATGGCATGCCAAACAAAAAATAGACAATATCTGAATTGTTGTGGTCTGGCGCACATAACTAGGCATATATTAGCTGGTTTCCTCATTACCTCCAGATAAGTACATATGAATATTTTACACTTGGGTCTCAATGAAATTATGCGCGGTAATATTTTTTTATCAGCAGATAAAATCGAATTGCATGGTTATACTGTTTTATCTGCATTTTTGATGTTTTTTTATGCTCATCTGTATTATCTAACAACCAATCAGAAGTAATATCTGCGGGTAAATCGTATCATCTGATTTATTTTGAAACCAATCAGGCGTAAATAGGTAATTTTCAATACTTCATCAAATTCAATCTTTATTAGATCAAATTATATATTCTGGAAAACTATGTAATTATGAAAGAGTACATTATCCTACAGAATTTTTAAATTGTAACAATTTTTTTTTCTCGCTTTTTGTTCATATTTATCCATTTTCCATTTAAGGAATTTCTTATTTATGTGTGTATATATACTGTATGGTTGTTATATTTCGCGGGGTATTAATTTTCGCGCTATTCGCGTTTTCGTCGATAAGCGCGAAAATTTATACCCGCGAATATTTATCAGTCGATATGAATATAAATGAACATAAAGACTTTTACTAAAAATCCGCGAAAATAAAACCCCGCGAATAGATCAAACATTGAAAACCGCCAAAATTTCGTACCGCGAATATAAAGCCCTATACAGTAATTATGTATTTTCTCTGTGTCTTGTAAAATTGGTTTATGGATACAAATTTATGTCTATCTATCAAAAACTACAATATCACAATATTTCATCTCTAAAATTACCTGTCTCAACAAGTACTTGCCCATGATCGTAACATGAATGCATGAAATATAGATGTAAGTGTGACACCCTCGCAGAATTGAGTACTTGTTAATAAAAATCAACAAAAAAAATCGCATTAACTAATAAAGGGCTACGCCGAACGCAGCATGATTCAACCGCAGCATGTCGACCACTGAAAATCAAACAAGTGCAGTTCAAAATGAACGTGGACACAGTAAATTAGAGCTTGACACAATTATTAGATAGGCACAAAAAGGAGCTTGACATAGTAACTAGCTGTACACAAACTAGGGAGAAAAATCAACCATTTTGATCACTTATGGATAAAAAACATTAAGAGCTATGCAAAATCCGTTGAATACCAACTAAAAGCTTATTTAATTACATCAAGAGAAATCTAAAGAAAAAAATCCCATCAAATTCTGATGAAAAATAAAGATTTCACATATTTAAAAAAAATTGCAATTTTGGCCCTTTTGACCCCCTTATAGCTCGGAAACGAAAAGAGCTATGCCAAATCCGTTGACATAACACTGAAAGCTTAAAGCTAGAGGAATCCACAGAAAAAAATCCCATCTCAATTCGATGAAAAATAATAATTTTAGTTTATCTGCATGTTAGCAATTTTGGCAACGTTGGCCCCTCATAGTTCAAAAAGGAAACGAGTGATCAAAAATCTGATGGTGCTGCACCAAATCAATTTTTCATAAGGAATCCATTGCAAAAAATTGTACAAAATCGGACTAAAAATAAAAAATTAAAATTTCTAAAATTCGCCCCTTTTGGGTCCCATTTATCTCATGAATGGTACATGCCACGTGAAATGCGTTGACATACTCCAGATAGGAAATTTGCTAAGAAGCATACTGAAAGAAACCCCATCAAAATCCCATAAATAATAAAGTTTATACAGTCAAATATGTGAAAACACCCGATTTAACCCTTTTTGTCCCCCTTTTCTGGGCAGGGGCCAGAAACATGCAATTAAAACCAGGTCTTCGGCATGAGCCAAGAAACTTCATACTAATATTTAATAAAGGGCTACGCCGAGCGCAGCATGATACGACCGCAGCATGTCGTCCACTGAAATTTGAAAAAGTGTAATTTAAAGTGAGTATGGACATAGGAAAGAGCTTGACACAATAATTAGATGGACGCAATAAGGAGATTGACCAAGTAATTAGCTGGACACAAACTAGGGAAAACAAAAATTAGCCCTTATGACTCCTTATGATTCCTCTTTGACCCTCTATAGCTCAGAAACTGTAAGAGCTAAGCCCAATCCATTGACATGATGCTGAAAGCTTACATCAAGAGGAATCAAAAGAAAAAAATCCCATCAAAATGCGATGAAAAATAAAAATTTAAGGTAATCTGTAAATTTACGATTTTGGCCCCCTTCAGCCCCTCATAGCTCGGGAACGGCAAGAGCTACGTCAAATCCGTTGAAATACTACTGAAAGCTTACATCAAGTAGAATCCAAAGAAAAAAATCCCATCGAAATCCGACGAAAAATAAATTTTTTAGGTTATCTGTAAATTTAGGATTTTGGCCCCCTTCGGCCCCTCATAGCTCTGAAACAGTAAGAGCTACGCCAAATCCGCTGACATATAACTGAAAGCTTACATAAAGAGGAATCAAAGAATAAAATCCAATCGAAATTCGATGATAATAAAAATTTTAGGTTATCTCTAACTTTACAATTTTGGCCCCTTTAAGCCCCTCATAGCTCCAAAACGGTAACAGCTACGCCAAATCTGTTGACATACTACTGAAAGCTTACATCAAGAGGAATCCAAAGAAAAAAATCCCATCGA
>MJUU01024562.1:53987-64817 GCA_002080025.1 Modiolus philippinarum
GGAAGGGGGGGGGGGGTGGAAGGCACTTTATGTATGAGCAGCCACCACCCATATAATTTGAATTCAATATCTTTATGTTCTAAGTATAAAATTTAGCTCTTATATCCATCACCCATATATTAAGTATTACAGGTGCCCTCCAACTCCCTCATATATTATTTCTTTAAATGATTCTTACAATGTTAAGTGAAATTAACACAATATGATACAATAAAATATTATTCACAACACTGATCATAGTAAATAACAAGAGCTGTCGCCGAATGGCAGCCAAATATACCCCCCGCTCATTGAACCCTGAATCGATATGGTAACTGCAAATTTAAGTGGGTGTGGACACAATAAAGGTGTGTTACAACTTTAAGTGCTTTAAGAGGGGTTGCACTTACGAGGTCACCTATACATAGGGAATCTATGAAAAGTCAAAAGTCAAATTACCTCCTCTTCCTGGTTTCCGACAATCATATTCCTTCATGCACATCTTCATATAGTGTCCTTCCTTTGTGTAAAGTTTCATCAAAATCCTTCAAGTGGTTTAAAAGGAGTTACGCTTACAAGGTAACTCATAAATAGGGAATCCATGAAAAGTCAAAGTCAAATTATCTCCCCTTTCTGGTTTCGAACAATAATTATTTTCCTTCACGCACATCTCAATATATTGTCCTTCCTTTGTGTAAAGTTTCATCAAAATCCTTTCAGTGATTTAGGAGGAGTTGCGCTTACGAAGTAACCAATACATAGGGAATCTACAAAAAGTCGAAGTCAAATTATCTCCCCTTCCTGGTTTCCGACAATAATTATATTCCTTCATGCACATCTCCATATAGTGTCCTTCCTTTGTGTAAAGTTTCATCAAAATCCTGTAAGTGGTTCAAATAACCAAACACCGAAGCCACTGTGAATTTAATCCCCGCATATGCGCACCTCGACAACTTATGTCTCTTCAGTGCAGATAAAATCCAAACGTCTGGAAGACCATAAATCAAAGATATGTAAAACTGGTAGAGAACAACTAACCAATATGATCTAAATGTAAAGCCAAAATCAGCTAAGGACAGAGCTTTGCACGAGGGAGATACTCCTTAGTTTTCAACAAAATTTACAAAAATTTAGATATTGTAAGTTTCAAAAAATAATCGGCCCTCGGGTCAGCACCGAAGTACTGACTACTGGGCTGGCGAATACCCTCGGGGACTAGCAGTCCACCAGCAGTGGCATCGACCCAGTGGTCACAAATAACCAAACACCGAAGCCACTGTGAATTTAATCCCCGCATATGCGCACCTCGACAACTTATGTCTCTTCAGTGCAGATAAAATCCAAACGTCTGGAAGACCATAAATCAAAGATATGTAAAACTGGTAGAGAACAACTAACCAATATGATCTAAATGTAAAGCCAAAATCAGCTAAGGACAGAGCTTTGCACGAGGGAGATACTCCTTAGTTTTCAACAAAATTTACAAAAATTTAGATATTGTAAGTTTCAAAAAATAATCGGCCCTCGGGTCAGCACCGGATTCAAAAGGAGTTGCGCTTACGGGGTAACTCATACATAGAGATTCTATGAAAAGTCGAAGTCAAATTATCTCCCCTTTCTGGTTTTGGACAACAATTATATTCCTTCATGCACATCTCCATATAGTTTACTTCCTTTGGGTAAAGTTTCATCAAAATCCTTCCAGTGATTTCAGAGGAGTTGCGCTTACGAGGTAACCCATACATAGGGAATTTATGAAAAAAGTCAAATTATCTCCCCTTGCTGGTTTCGGACAATAATTATATTCCTTCACACACATCTTCATATAGTGTCCTTCCTTTTTGTAAAGTTTCATCAAAATCCTTCAAGTGGTTTAAGAGGAGTTGTGCTTACAAGAAGTGTGGACAGACGGACGGACAGACGGACAGACGGACGGACAGACGGACGGACAGACGGACAGACGGACGGACAGAAGGACAGACAGACAGACAGGGTGATTCCTATATACCCCCAAACTATGTTTGCAGGGGGTATAAAAAAGTAAATGCGGACTTTGGTGAATAATATCAAATGATTCACTAATGAAAGTGTGGTAACATATAACTTCATCACCACTTAATTCACTCTCTGCTAGAGAAGAAATATTTTATACATTAAGATATTTTCGTCAAATTACAAAAACAGGAAAACAGCAAACACCTACAATGGCCAGGAACTACAATCGCATGCCACAATTTACAATCAAACTGCACCAGAAAAACAATAATGAAAACAAGAGACAAACATAAATAACGATAGGAACTCGTTAACAAAGCATGAATATAATACAAAATATACATAATGAAAGTTTACAAAAATAATTAAGTCCAATTGCTATGGCACATGCCCACAGTGATCTTATTTAAAATCACTGATGCATGTACATGACAGGTAAGATGACTCTGCAACGTACAGCAACTGGACTATAAATGGGGGTAATAACAAAATTACCAAACATAGTGGTCAAGAGCCGAAGTCCATGAGACAAAAAGACAAATCAGGTGAAAACCACCGACAAAATTGACCACCGCAATGGTCCTGACTTGGTACAGGCATTTCAAAAGAGATGTGGGTTAAACCGATTTTAAGGCTAGCCAAACCTCCCTTCCATTGCGGTAGTGTCCGGTAGCAACTCAACAGCAACTGCTTTGACATGTCGTAAGTCAGTGAAATGTTTATCCCAGTACTAAGTAAAAATAATTTTGTGAAAGACCTTTTGGGTTACTGATTGGTAAATGTCATTTTCTAACCTTAAGACAAAACAAATAAAAATCCATGGTACATGTTATTTCTCTAACCCTCAAACAAGACCAAGGTGAAAGTTTGAAAAACATAAATTCATCTCTTTGTACATAAATATCACAACGATAACTCACAAAACACAACAGAATCACAAACATCATCGACAAAGACACAACTAAAATAACATTGCGATATAAAAGACAACACAGATAACATAAGCACCGACAAACAACTATAAACCGCAATGGCCCTGACTTGGTACAGGCATTTCAAAAGAAATGGAGGATAAACCTGTTCTTTGGCTAGCCAAACCTCCCCTTTAATTTCGGTAGTGTCCGGTAGCAACAGAACAGCAATTGCCATTGAAAGGTAGTAGACAGTTTAAAGAAATGATCATCCCAGTATTAAGCAAAGAAAGAATCTTATATATATATCAGACAAGGGACTGATATCTATTACAGAACTTTTTAATAATCGTATAAGACGGAAATTTTTGAAGCCTTGATTTTTAAAGCGGTCACGGAGATAACTATGTCAAATGAGAAAGTCTGTTTAATTTGTGCTAGCTCTCGCATAACGAATCAGCTGTGAAACATTCACTCCTTAAGCAGGAGAAGCTGGAATATTACTGTCCATTTAAGGGAAATTAATAATTTTGAAATTAAAATCGTCCCTTTTGTCGTAAATTTTAGTACTGAGATGACCATTTTCGTCAAATTCTAGATGTAAGTCCAAAAAAGATTTATATCTGGTGGATTCTGTCGTTTCCTTTATCTCTAGTTCTGGTGGATGAATTGTAAATTAACCAAAGATGCGCTTGAATGTAAAATATTTCATATCTTGTTGAGTTGTGGAGACAAACACCTAAATCAGGGAGCGGAAGCAGACGCCAGTCAAACGCCCAGTGTACTCCAATAGTTCCCCTTAGTTTCTTAGCACAAAAATTAAAACTTTAACGACACTTTTATTGTACGCTTTCGGCGAAATTTATTGCAAATGTTAATAAAAATAGTAATGGCGCATTACATGACTGCCCGCCACGTTTCACAAAATTTCTGTGTTAAAAGGGGCATAACTACAGAACTATGTGTACTGCTGAACCCAAAATCATACTTGACCTAAGTTTTGTGGTAAACAACTTGCATACCAAGTTTGAAGACCTTGTGTTATTTCATTCACAAATTATCAGTCGGAAACCCTGAAATTCGCAAAATTTCAAAGTTTCAAGGGGCATAACTCCTGAACACCTTGGACCTCTGAACTCAAAATTCAACTTGACCTGAGTTTTGTGGTAAACAACTCAAATACCAAGTCTGAAGACCTTGCATTATTTTGTTCACAAGTTATCAGTCGGAAACCCTCAAATTCGCAAAATTTCAAAGTTTCAAGGGGCATAATTCCAGAACCCCTTGGACCTCTGAACCCAAAATCGAACTTGACCTGAGTGTTGTAGTAAACAACTTACATACCAAGTTTGAAGACCTTGTGTTATTTCCTTCACAAGTTATCAGTTGGAAACCCTAAAATTCGCAAAATTCCAAAGTTTCAAAGGGCATAACTCCAGAACCCCTTGGACATCTGAACCCAACATCGAACTTGACCTGAGTTTTGTGGTAAACAACTTGCATACCAAGTTTGAAGACCTTGTGTTATTTCGTTCACAAGTTATCAGTCGGAAACCTTCGGGGACGGACGGACGGACAGACGGACGGACAAGACGGACGGACGGACGGACACACGACTGAGGGTATCACATAATACCACGCCACTTCGTGTGGCGGGGTATAAAAAATGGATAACAGGAAACACCTACAATGGCTGAAAATTATAATTACATGCAACAATTTGCAAGGGAACTACACAAGAAAAACACGTATAAGACTAAAGACAAACGTATACAAAGATAGGAACTCGGGATAGCCGGACTTGGTACCGGCACTAGCAAAAGCCAGCGGTAGGGTTAAACCGGTTTATGGGTACCCAAACCTCCCCTTTATCTGTCCCGTTTCCCTATAGTATAAAACATACGAATAAAATTCAATACAGATAGACTACTAACTCCATGACCACAATCTTGAAAAGAGAGAAAAAGACAATACGTAATTTAGAAAGATGGGTCAAGGGGATCGCCGCTAAACTGCCGGCTAGCTCAAGGAGCCTAGTCTGCTGGTAGAACACTGTCGCACTACGGAAGAAAAATCAAACTCAAAACTTCCCGAAGGGTTTGGTCAAGAATCATCATAAATTTCAGTAGATATCGGCAGTATCAGTGAGAGGCCAGTATGTGTGCAAAATTTTCATGTCAGTAGGTCCCAAAGCTAATTTAACGGATGCAAGCAGAATATCTTGCCGGTATCCCCTATTACGTATAGAATGTAAGTTACATCCCAGTTTTTCTGGATTTCGAATCAATTTCTGGCATTTTTTAACAACATTTTCGTAAAACTGAGGACTTGAAATGACCATTGTAATAAGCTGTTTACGAGTAACGCCATATTTAGATATACCATGTTCATATCTATACAAAACTTCTTAAATGTATTCAACAACTTATGAAATCTGTAACCCTGTTGTAAAATTTTAGCTGCGATAGTACGGTTACGTTCATTGAAATCATCAAGAGTAGAACAAACTCGTGCGAATCTTACCAGTTGAGAAATATACACCCCGTAGGATGGAGCAAGGGGAATGGCGCTGTCAAGAAAAGGGAAATTAGTAATAGTGAAATCAAAATCATCCCTTTTATCATATATTTTGGTTTTGATTTTACCAGAGTCAATAATGATAGTCAGATCCAGAAAAGAGCAACATTTTGAATCATTGTTAGCTTTATTTAATTTCAGTTGTTGTGGATAATTAATGTCTACAAGTCAGGAATATGTTGGTCATTGGCTTGTCCTTGTCTTCTTATAAAATTTTAGTTTCTTGATATTTGGGTTATTGGATGTGGTTTGTTTCCATTGATTTATTCACTTTTTTACCTTTTCGGGGCCATTTAGGGCTTACTATATGGTGTGAGGTTCCTCACTGTGTTGAAGACCATATGGTGACCCCTAGATGTTTTGTTTTGGGTCGTTTTAACCTGGATATGAGATGTTGTCTCCTTGACATTTACCCCATTTCCTTTCTTTTTCATATAATCTAAAAACTGGGGATTTTCAATAGTAAGGATATCGTCAATATACCTGCTGTTATCATTGAAAATAGAAATAAGGTATGGTTCCGTTTTGAAGTTTTTTCATGAAATCTCGTTCGTAACAGAAAAGAAAAAGATCTGCAATGAGAGGTGCACAATTTGTACCCATGGGAATACCTATGACCTGTTGATATCTAGTGCTGCCAAAACGAACAAAAATATTGTCCAGCAAAAGATTGAGTGCATTAATCATATCATCACATGTCCAGGGACAATGATTATAATAGGTTATATTAGAGAAGAATCCTTGCTTTTTGTTAGAGCATATGAACTGCAGACCAGAAAATTTAAAAGACCATTTAATAAGTTGTCCCAACTTGGATTTAATCAAATTATGTGGAAGGGTAGTATAAAGTGTAGAAAAATCATAACTGTCGATAGATGAGACTGGTCTTTGATTAGATTGTAGTTTATCTAAAACTTCAATAGAATTTTTTACACTCCAAAAGTAATAAAAACCAGAGTTTTGATAAGTTTTTTTCACAGTATTTAATAACAAACTCCTTATACAAGTAAGTGAACTAGTTAAATGGATGGATAAATTGGTAGTAGAACACTTACTAGATGCTGAAATAAAATGATGTTTGAAGGGACTTTTAGAATCAGAATCAGAATCAGAATATTTTATTGATATAGAATCCAAACTATAGGATTGTTATCAACACATACACAATACAAAATAATAAACAGCAATAAATTAATTAACTACAACACATTTTACACATATTCAATTTAAGACACATGCCTGATCCATTTAGTAAATTCATTATTTTCTTTCATAATTGAGGTGACGCTGCTTCGATTTAGTATACAGGATAAAAGTATTATGACCTTTTATAAATATATGATAATAAAAAAAATAATATATATATGTCAGTATCATTTTAGTTACCAATAATTAGAAGCTTTGGCCCCGAAAAGGTAAAATTTTAGTTACCAATAATTATGAAGCTTTGGGACCCAGTACATGGTAGGTAAGATGTTATTTTTAGGTGGAACTTTAAGCATTTCTGTATCCTTATAATGTTGTTTAGTTAACGTTTTTTCGTCCCAATTGGTACGTTTGAAAGTGTCTGAATTGTGCAGTTCGTTTTGTTTGACATCGATGTAGTATTTCTTTCAGACAATAGCAACGTTGTTTGAAGCCTTGTCAACAGGTACAAACACATATGTTTTACCAAGATCCTTTAATTTTGACTTAATTCTATTTACAGACAGCTTAGGAGGTGACTCGACATAATTATCTTTATAATTTTTTTTTCTGTTGGTGACCTTGGTAATGTAAGAAGGCTTGATATCATAGTCAACGGAAAATATGTCCTTAGCTAGCTGTCAGTAACTGCGAGCATTTGTCTAGACAGTACCTGTGTGTATTGTCTTCATGTTTTATGTACTTCATTGTAAGGGTACTCGTCTTGATAAGTCGGACTTTTTTCTAGTTTGATTTTTACTGTGAGTCTTTTTGTGTATTTTTTTTTAGCCATTCATCACACATAGGGGAGGGTTTGGATCCAAGAAAACGAGTTTAACCCCACCGCAATTTTTGCGCCTGTCCCAAGTCAGGAATATGTTGGTCATTGGCTTGTCCTTGTCTTCTTATAAAATTTTAGTTTCTTGATATTTGGGTTATTGGATGTGGTTTGTTTCCATTGATTTATTCACTTTTTTACCTTTTTGGGGCCATTTAGGGCTTACTATATGGTGTGAGGTTCTCACTGTGTTGACGACCATATGGTGACCCCTAGATGTTTTGTTTTTGGTCGTTTTAACCTGGATATGGGATGTTGTCTCCTTGACATTTACCCCATTTCCTTTCTTTTTCATTTTGGTAATAATTTTATCTTTAAACAAATTTAGAGCATGCTTGTCTGCACTTTCTCTTTTGCACCATTTTTTACAATAATTGGTTACAGCGTCTTTAATAATATCAAAACATGCTTGCCAGTTTATTTTAGAAGGCGGGCGATATTTAGGCCCTTTTCTAAAGAATTGTCTGAATTCCTTATCTACAATGATGTTAAGATTCCCCGTTAAAATATGTCCACAAGGGTCATAGCGATATGGTGACGTGGAACAGTCTTAGCTGCTAGGGTACTTCTTCTCGAAATTAGCATCACAGCTAATAGAAGAGTAATTGAAAAAAATGTTAGAAAAGGAAATGACAGGCAAGTCCTGGTTTTCAAAATAGACGTGTACAAGCTTTTGAATATCTGGGTCCCGAAATATGCCTGCAATATCAATTTTAGAAGGCGGGTGATATTTAGGCCCTTTTCTAACAAGTTTTCGATCACATGCTATTTAACATTAATGGATGCCATATTGTCAGCAAACATAAGAAAACATACAAAGTATAATTACTATAGAGTCTCGAGGTAATAGTATTTGCATAGTTCCGTCTTGAAGCTTAATCTAAACAGAACCATGAGGGTCACTTTGGTTTTATAATTCGCGCTTAAATAATAATTTCTTTAAAGACAGCAATGACCATTATGAAACGCCTAAGAAGAATGATTTTTGTTCTATTTTCACTGTTTAAATCAAGAAATGTCATGGGGTCATCTTAAAATACTGATGTGCCAAAAATCACAAACTTTCGTAACCAACAGCACAATTAACGCAATTTCCTTCCATCCGATTCAAAAACCCATAACAGCATTTAGACATCGCTTGAGGAATCCAATCTTGCTGTTCATTTTATTTGTTTTTAATACCATATAAAACACAACATCAGAGTAATTGTTCCCCTTTCTGACAAAAGAGCAAAATGCAAGATTCGATATCATTTTTGTTTATAGTCTAATGTAGAAATGCCGCTGCGTTGATAAAACAAAACATTTCCGAGAATCAAACCTTTGCAATTGACGAATTTCCAGTTTCATTTTATCAATGAATTCGGACTAAACTGCGTCACGTAACATTGTGACGTCCAAAAATCTATATTGTGACGTCAAAATTTTCCGGGAAAATTCACCAATTAGAAACTCGTCTTTTATTTCTATATGAAACATATAGGTTTTATTTAAACAGAAACTTTTATGAAAAAATTCTTACAACTACGATTGATTTTTTATAACATACTTACATTCCAATTGTATTTTCTTTTTCTTGTAACTGTTGCTCTAATTTGGTAAAATCCAACCTCATTCTGGAAATATATTTAGCAGAAAATTATAATATTTCTCGCATCGAAAAAATGATTTAAGTCTGTTAAACACTACAAAATGTATCTAGGTTTACACTGTTTTGGCATTTAAGTCAAAGTATCCTGAAAACATATAATACCATAAATACAGAGCATCGCAAGTAATTTTTGGATATATGACGTAATCTAAGCCAAGCAAATACAAACAATGACACAATGCCTATAACCTGAGCTTAATGACAATGGAAAATCCGTAAGTCACCAAATTTATTTCGTACATAACAGGTAAAATCCTATGATTTGATTGGATAATCTGAAGTCACTATATTTGAACAGTTATTTGTTTACCTTGACAGCGGGGTGGTATACTTGACGTGACTTCCGTTTCACTATACTTTGCCTTTTTCCGTGTCTGTTTATTTTTCTGTTATGCAATAAACAAATTATGGGCTTTTCCTTCGGGAACGTTTTCCCATAGTGTTGCTTTGTGTACATTGTTGCTCCGCTTGTGATCGTGTACTATACGCACCCATTGGCGGATCCAAGAGCGGGGGGTCCAAGAGTTGCGCCCATATGAAACGTGACACACGGACGCACGGACGCAGACCATTACTATGTCCCTCCGTCGCGTTGCGGCGGGGGACAAAAATAATAAAAGGGGTTTTGAACCCAGAGGTATACGTGTTGCAAGTAAGGCATTAAATATGAATAAGGTTCTCGTCATTTTTCGGTAAACAAACCCTGTACTAACAGCGCAAATATCAATTTTTTTCATGCCAAAACATGCTATAAAAATAAATTGTAACATGTACCGCTGACTCGTTGTATAATGTCGCACTTGGGAATGACATAATAGAGGGATAATGTATGGCAACAACCTATTCACATCCTTCGGTACTCCTTTTCAATAAACTTGTAATATTAAATAAAGCAGATAACGGTAAACACCTACAATAATAGCTGCGGAACCGTAGCTTATATTGTCCTGTGCTGATTTTTTGATAGTTGCTGTCTATGGTACGCTAAATCATAAGTAAATAAAAGGACCTATAGAGCTACGGTTCCGCAGCTACTACAATAACTGAACATTGTAACCACGGGCCACAATCCACAAAAGAACTGCTCAAGAAAAACACAAATGAAAGACAAAAGACAATAAACAACGATAAGAACTCCGGATAGGATAGCAGACATTGTACCGACTTTAACTGAAGCAAGTTGTAGTGGATTAATTCATTTTGTGATATTCAAAGATATATTATATAACGGCAAACACAAACAAAATATAAGTACGCACAAAAGACGACAGCATATTTTGTGATTGTTTTATAATGTAATAATATTATTATTATGTGTTTACTCCGTTTCTTCTTCTTCTTATTAAGTCTCCCAAACGAAGTTTGGGGAGACTTATTGTTTTGCTGTGTTTCTTATTTTTATTATTATTATTATTATGTCGCCCCAGACGTAGTCGGGACGACATATTGTTTTTCCTCCGTTTCTTATTATTAAGTCTCCCAAACGAAGTTTGGGGAGACTTATTGTTTTTGCTGCGTTTCTTATTAAGTCGCCCAAACGAAGTTTGGTGACTTATTGTTTTTGCTCCGTTTCTTATTAAGTCAGTAAGTCAAAAAAACGTTTTTTGAAAACCGCGGCTTTTTTCCCATATCAACTACTATCTAAGGCACTAACGAAAATAAGCAATTGTTATTCACTACAGTTGAGACGGGTA
>MJUU01024565.1:0-27344 GCA_002080025.1 Modiolus philippinarum
TTTACTGGTTTCATATTAAAAATGAAACTTTCTTCCGTTAAAGATGAAAATATTTTATATAATAAAATGGCATTTTAATACATGTTGATTAAAAAAATGTTATAAGCGTAACACCTGTGAGAGTGAAACATAGGGCCCGTACACCAACCTCTCAATTTGACATTTGTTTTTAATAGTAAATATAGATTGACAACAACAAAATGTCCTAAATTGTCACTGTAAATTGTAAGATTGAATCAGTTGAAGGCTGACTTGTTTTTGGTGATTGTAATGTTGAACCATTGTTTTAATAGACATTCTTAATTAGTATTGATTTATTTCCAACTGATAATACAGTCAACAGCTTATTTTATATATTTGCTTAGTTATTGCCAATAGAGTAATTTAGATTTTAGGCATTTGAGATAATTTATGGTGTAGAACTAGTACAGCTGTAACAGTAATCATTACACAGCAGTCAAGCAATTTGACCCGTGTTTATACTTGATGGTATTTCAAAGATGATTGAAGGTCATTATTGTTATTGTTTGGTTTTAATTCATTTTATTTATTGTTCCATTTTTATGATTTCTATTTTTGTTAAAATGATCACGCTATCTTGACCCACTTCGAAAGATTTTCTTTTGTTTTCACTCTCACTAATGTTGACCTATATCAATTAACCCATATCTGAGGCACACGTGTTTGGTAAAAAGATTGCGCCGGATACGCTGGTTCTCGCTTTATGTATTTATCATTTTTTTATTATTTTTTTTATGAACAACTAATAGTAATAATAACAATAATAATTGGAAACAATATGCAAGCCCCAACTTGAAAACCATTGCAATTAAGGTAATCATGCATCTGCATCATGATATCCAGACACACTCCTCCGGACATGTAACAGAAAATTCAAGCAAGCATAACCCGTCTCCCTTGTCTTATTGATTTCCCTTTCACATTAGTTATAATATTAATGAAAATTAAATTAATAATTTTGTAAACAATTTTCTTGAATAAATAATTTAAAAATATTTCCTATCTTATTGAAAGGTATCTTCATTGTAAAAGATTAGGACACATTAGATCGATTCTAATGGAAAACAAACAACTGCTCCTGATCACGTGCTCCTCCACTGAAGTTTCAAAATATTCGCCGCCTCCTGGCGGCGAATAATAAAGCATGACTGAACCGTGAGCGGTTCTCTAATTATTTTGATATTGTTGTTAGTAATGCTATTGGTCGATAATTAGTCTCGATTTGTTTATCTCCATTTTTATATACAGGGAAAATATTAGAAGTTTTCCACATGGATGGAAATACTCAATTTGACAGACAATAGTTAAATATTTTTGTGAAGGGTTTATATAAGGACTCGGCACATTTTTTCAGAACAATATTATTTAACCCATCAGAACCTGAAGACTTATCTAAATTGATCTTCGATAGTAACGTAAAAACTTCATTCTTATCTGTTTGCAAAAGGCCTAATGTATTATTGTAAAACAAATTAAATGGGGGGAAGGGGATGTGAATTTGTGTTATCTAATCTCATATGTGAAGAAAATAGTGTGTTGAATATTTCAGCTTTTTGTATTTCATCCGAAATTGTATTGGAGTTGTCAGTAAGGGGTGGTATACAATGCTGTGATTTCGAATCCAAAATGGATTTACTTAGTGTCCAGAATTTTTTAGCACTTAATTTTTCATCCGAAAGTTTATTAATAGTGTTTTCAGTATACCTACTAATAGCATTGCGTTTCATTCAATTTGCTTCTCTTCTAGCTATTATGAACCTTAATTTGTTTTCATCACTTGGAGAATTTTTAAACCTATGAAATGCTCCGTCCCGGAATCTAAATGCCCGCCGTACCTCATTTAACATCCACGGTTTATCCTTTGGTCTAATAGTTACTACCTTATTGGGGATATATCCATGTAGGACTGAAATTATCAGTTTGTATGTATAATCAACAATATCATCTATATCATCGTATATAAGGAAAGCATTTTCAAAAGGAGCGGATAGTAAGGCATTATTCAAATCATTAAAATCAGCCGTTTTGTAATCCCAAACTTCACGAGAATAAGCATGTTGCTTATAAGATTGATTTTTATTGTTTAATTTACAAAATATGGTACAGTGATCTAAATTAGATAAAGGGGACGTAACACCAGAATCACTTACCATATGGGGAACATCACAAAAAATTAAGCCCAGCAAGGTTGCTGTATTTTCCGTATACCTTGTAGGCTCATTAATTAATTGATCAAAATTTCTGGAGACTGTCAAATCAAACAATTGTTTTCTAAGTTCACTGTTTTTGGTGATTATCATACCAATTTATACATTACAAAAACAGGAAAACAGCAAACACCTACAATGGCCAGGAACTACAATCACATGCCACAATTTACAAGCAAACTGCACCAGAAAAAACAATAATGAAAACAAGAGACAAATATAAATAACGATAGGAACTCGGGATAGCCAGACTTGGTACCGGCACCAGCAAAAGCCAGTGGTAGGGTTAAACCGGTTTATGGGTACCCAAACCTCCCCTTTCTCTATCCTATTTTCTCCCCTTTCTCTATTCTATAATTTACATGTATCATTAAAATTACCCAGAATTAATATTTCATCAGGTGCATTTGACTTGACAATATCAATAGAATCCTGTAATTTTGTCAAAAATTCATTTCTATTGATAACCGACTGATTTTCAGGTCTATAGCAGGTGCCAATTAAGAAACTGAAATTTTCAACTTGAATTTTAACCCATATTAACTCAATACCAGCAACTCTATACATTTCCATTCTATTGGATTTAATTGAATTTGAAACAAAAATGCAGACACCCCCATATCCCGTATCATTTTCACGATCACGTCTGTATAAATTATAATTATCTATGTTTATTTCATGGTCAGGGATTTTACTATTTAACCAAGTTTCTGACATACAAACAATATCAAATTTTTCAGTTGTACATAATATTGATTCAATTTCATCGATTTTAGCAGTAGTAGTCATTGTATCTTTATCCAATGCTAGTAAGCTTCTTGAATTTATATGACATATTGAGAGATTGTTGTGAAGGGGACCTGGGTTTGGATGAACATATCCAGAAATAAGTAGCAATAAAAATATAACAAGTGCAAGTTTGTACTGTGATTGACACATTTCAATTACTGTGATAACAAGTACAAAATAAGAACATGTATTGTAACATACTTAAATTAATATTATATAATACAAATAAAACATCATTTTTCTTACTCTGTCTCAAATTCTATGATCCAATACTAATACGGTATTGTTGGACACTTATCATAATTAAGTTTAAGATAACACAATAATGAATGGCAACATTCAATACAAGTATAAATTATAAACAAAACAAAATAAGTAACTCTCACACAACTCTTGCACACAAACAAACATATATCAACATACATGAAAATGATGAAAGAAACACAAGTCACAAAACCAAACGCCGCAGCGCAAGTAAACCTGTCCACCCAGGATTTTAGCAAATTTGTGTATATTTAACTAAATGCCCTCATCCGTTTTATATAGAAGTGGACAATTTATCTAGGTAATGTATAATACTAGTTAAAATGAAAAGAAAAATATATATATAATAATACAAGGGGATAAAAGATAATTTATCTCGAAAAAACTTTTGCCAAGAATAACAAGCATCAATGCCCAGTACCAATTCATTGTACAACACCAAACCTATTATCTTTTAATATGTCTTGATATATGTTTCATTTCAGCATGTTTTGTTAGAACATATCAACCAGACTAAATAGTATAAAACATACACTAAATAAGAATGCTTAGGGTAAATATATTATAATGTATACAAAATAGCATAAGATATACAAATGAATTTATTTATCTATTTATCTACATTGGAAGTATGCCAAGAAGGATAACAAAACCTTATCATGAGTGACTGGATTTAGGGTTATTATATTTCCTGGGAGTATGCCAAGAAGGATAACTCAATCTTATCATAAGAGAGTGACTTCGGTTTAAGCCTGATTTGATAATATGGACTAATAAAATGTACCTGGTATATGAATTCTTTTACTTTATATTCTATTTGGTTAATATGGATTGAATAAATATGACGTGTGTATGAATTCCTTTATTTTAGGCTTTATTTGGTTAATAGGAAGGTTCGCAAACCTCATTAGTGATGCCAAAATATCTACAAAGGTTTGGTTTTTACCTGAATTGGTAATATGGACTAATAAAATGTGCCAGGTATATGAATTCTTTTACTTTATATTCTATTTGGTTAATATGGATTGCATAAATATGCCGTGTGTATGAATTCCTTTATTTTTTGCCTTTATTTGGTAAATAGGAAGGTTCGCGAACATCATTAGTGATGCTCAAATATCTAATAATAACAAAGGTTCGGTGTTTACTTGATTTGGTAATACGGACCCATAAAATGTGCCAGGTATATGAGTTATCTTACTATATATTCTATTTGGTAAATCAAGACTAAATTAAATGTGCCGTGTGTATGAATTCCCTACTTTAAAACCATTGTTGTGACGCCATCTATTGTATTAACTGTGGATTCTTTTTCAAGAACTCACGGCTAACCCTCTATTGTTTTGTCCAATTTAAAGTTTACTACATTACACTGGGATCTAATTGTCCGATTAAGCGAAGTATTTTTTTTCGCATCGAGTGTTGTGATACCTTCATTAGGCACGGGCCTTTTTGATTTTTTTTTGGGGGGGGGAGGGAATGCACCCGAGTTGGGAATCTTTCTCGACCACATGCTACTAAATTTGTCGTTTGTTGTCAAAGCAAGTGTATTTTTCTAATGAACAGCGTTAGGGCTAGATCATTTTTTTAACCAAGGTGCTAGTGTCATAGATTTTTTTAGCACAGACCGGGGCCAGAAATCACAACACCGCTCCTGAAAATCAAATGGTCCATGCTTTACTGGGTGGATTATACCAACTACAGTAATGTATCTATTGTGCATGTTGTAGAAGCTGGCAACATCGAAATTTCTATTTCCTTCAAGTACAACTTACTAGGTTCAAAATATATATCTGATAAATACGCGGAAATGGTCTTTTTCAATTTCGACCTTTTCTGTTTAAAAATACACAATGGTAACATTAAGTACTACAAAACAAACACGATTTGTTGGATGGGGTATTGGAAAAAACCCGTATTTGCGTTTACTTAATATTGTTGAAAACTAAGGAATATCTCCCTCGTGCGGAGCTCTGTCCTTCGCTGATACTTGGTTTTCCGTTTAGATCATATTGGTTATCTGTTCTCTGTCAGTTTTTAATGTATGGTCTTCCAAATGTTTACGTTATGAGGAGACATAAATTGCCGAAATGGCCATACGCAGAAACAAAATTAAGCAGTAAGTTCTGTATTAATTAAGTTTTTAGCTCTTTATTTACACTTTATTCCGACTTTATTTAGTTCCATGTGAATCAAATTAATTTAATATATATAATTCTGTTCTTGTTTTAACAGGGGCGAACCCAGATTGCAGGGTCACAACATCAAATAACTAATTTTATAATCTTTTACAAGTTCCCTCCAGTTATCACTGTTAGTTCAAGTTTTATACAAAATTCTGCATTCAACTGTGGTGAAATAACGGGCTCACCAGCTGTGCTGGGATGATCTATTTCTTCCGGAATATTGGGTAGAAGGAAAATTAAATGAAATATTCGGTTTGTACACATTTTTCATGAATTCATATTTTCTGTACAACTGAGTTACTAATTAAGAAAAAAGATCTTTGACAAAATAAATTTTTAAATATCATTAATGGGGATAATCCCCAAGGGATCCCCAGCTCTCTCAGAGCCCGGAGTCCATGTATGTGCATTCCAGATTCCTATCAGTGGAGCCCGGAACCCTAGTATTAGAGCCTGAATACCTGCGGTGTAGCCCAGGTCCCAACGTTCAAAAACGGTTGGAACGCAGGAGTCCAGAGCCCATGTTATTCCCCAATCATCACACATTTGAACTGAAAGTTTCTGGCAATTCTCTTGTTAAACAAGAATTTCAGGAGATCGTGGCCTACGCAAAGAAATAAAAGGATTTTAGAATGAAGATTGGACTTAAAGTTTATACTCCTAGTTCAATTATTTTAATCTGTTATACTGTTTAGGAAATTTAGGAAAAGGTAACATTAGGCTCTTATAAAAAAAATATCCTAGATTCATTCCCACTTATCCCGATTTTTTGAGACGCCCAAACAAATTTTATTTTGATTTTTTGGCAAATTTTGGTACCTTTCTTTTATAATGAAAGCATTTTCACAAAATTTAATAAAAATAGAAAATGAAATTTGCCCACCCGCCAAAATTTTTAGAAAAAAATGGATGAGAATCTAGGAATTATCTTATTATGGCCGCATCTTAGAGTTTTATGTATGATCTGTACTAATGACACATAAATTGCCAATATGGTAAGAATTGCTGAATGTAACCAAACGAAAAGAAGCGAAATGTAATAAAAAAAGTTGACAATTACGAAGTCTAATTTTACAGTACTTCAACTAATTTAATAGTCACTAAATTAGAATTACAGGTACTTAGATATCAAAGTGTCATTAATTTATCCAGTCGGCACAAGGTACCCTAATTATGACATTTAAATAATTTGTTTTAATAAATATACTAAATAAACAAATATCTACTTTGATGTTTTAGTTTTGTTCAATTTAAAAAAAAGGGTCACTAGTACTAGGGGTATATGCTCCTTTGGACCCGCTTGGACCCGCCACTGTTCTTTAAAAAAAATATGGAGCCTTTTCATCAATTTCCATTGAAAAGGTTGTTTTTGTATGATGGAACTTCGTCAAAAAGTAATATAATAAACGTTTCAAATACGGACAGCTCAGTGAATAGTCATTTTTTATTTCTTTTTTTTGTGTGTGTGTGTGGGGNGGGGGGGGGTAAAGATTCTGTAGTATATACAATCTGGGACTTAGTCCCAGATACAATTAAGCATTATTTTTCTTTCCTTTTTATTTTTTTTTAAATTTATTTCCAATAGGAAAAGTGACTCGATTTAACAAATATAACCAAAAATTTACCTCTTTTTCCTCTTGCATGTATTACCCTGGGGTAAAAATATTAAAATATGTTTTGGCAGAAAGTATTTCATTATTCAGACAAAAGTTACGTTATCTCTATTCTTCGTTCTTCTTTGATAAGGTTTAGAGGTTCAACACTATTCACCGACATTTTTACTGAAATTAATAACCTTTCGACTCACTTTGAAAAATACATAAACCACAATTGAAGTTAATCTGAATATTAGATGGTGGTAAAAATCAAACTTTTAGAACAACTTTATCCATATAATTCTTCTTTGATACTGAGTGAACTTTCGATCATAAAAACATATATATTGCGAAGACAATGCAGTAATTAGATAGGCGATAATCCTTTAAATCTATTGCTTACATAAATGTCTCAACAATGGTTTAAGTAAGAGAAACAATGGCCACTCGCCTCCGGCTCGTGGATTCTTTTTCATGACTTCACACTTGGTCATTGTATCTCCTTTACTTAAGCTTTATTTGTTAAATAGGAAGGTTCGCGAACCTCATTAGTGATGTCTTAATATCTGATAATAACAAGCGATCGGTTTTTACCTGATTAGGTGACATGGAACAATAAAATGTGTCAGGTATATGAATTCCCTTACTTTATATTCTATTTGGTAAATATGGGCATAACTAATGAGGTTTGCGAACCTTCCTGTTTACCAAATAAAGCTTAAAATAAGGGAATTCATACACACGGCATATTTAATATAGTATATTTACCAAATAGAATATAAAGTAAGATAATTCATATACCTGGCACATTTTATTGCTAGGGGCCGTCTGGAACTTGCTATGAGGTATGAGTAATGCTCATTGTTGAAGGCCTCATGGTGACTTCAAAATGAAGAACAACAATTAAAGCGTTGTTCCAATGTATTTGTAAAGATTTTGTCTCATTTGCGTTTACTCCATATCCCTTCATTGTTAATTTTAGACCGGAGTTTGTCTCTCCTGCAGTGTGGAGTCCGTAAAAAGATTATCCGTGAGAGAGATGTATGCTCTTTATACACTTCAGTTATGGTGTACTTGTTCTTGAGAGAATTTCTCATATGGATGCACTATCATTCTTTTAAAGATTGGCTTTTCATTTTTTTGTAATTTAAAATTGTTTGTTCTGACAACCTGTTTATTGTGCTCACGTCTCATGATTTTATTATGCCAAGTTTTCTTACAATTGGCTCGATGAGTGCCCTGTGGTTGTTTAAATGTTGTGATCGTCTTCTACTAGTCTTTTTGTCGGGAAGTTGATAACAGCAATTGTAAGAACACTTTGCCAGTTAAGTTTATGTTTGTTGACGACCCCGCATCCATGGTTCAAAGGAAAAAAGACATGGATGTAGCGTTGCAACCAGCAATGAATTCCGCTCAAACCGGTGTTAGGGGCCGTCTTGAACTTGCTATGAGGTATGAGTAATGCTCATTGTTGAAGGCCTCATGGTGACTTAGAGATGAAGAACAACAATAAAAGCGTTGTTCCATTGATTGATTTTACCATGTATTTGTAGAGATTTTGTCTCATTTACTCCATATCCCTTCATTGTTGAATTAAATATGCCGTGTGTATGAATTAACTAATTTTAAGCTTTATTTGGTACGCACCCTTCATGGCGAACAGCTGAATTCTGATGAAATTCACCATGTAATTCTGATCCTCTTGTTTATTTAATACACAATGCCCAGAATGAAGTGGATAATATACTGAACAGGATGAATGGTATGTTTCTTTTATCGTCAGTATACTTATCCGCGTCATTCTGATTATTGTGTATTGGTCTAACAATAGTATCAGTTTTACATGGAGAATTACATCCGAGTTTAGCTGATCGCTAAGAAGGTGTGGTAAATAAAAAGGTTTGTGAAACTCAATAGTAATTCAAAATATCTAATGATAACAAAGATTTGGTTTTAGCCTGATTTGGTAACATGGACTAATAAAATGTGCCAGGTATATGAATTCCCTTACTTTGTATTTTTTTTGGTAAATATGGATTGAATAAATATGCCGTGTGTATGTAATCCTTATTTTAGGCTTTATTTGGTAAAAAGGAATGTTCACGAACCTCATTAGTGATGCCCAAATATCTCATAGTAACAAAGGTTCGGTTTTACCTGGTTTTGTAATATGGACTAATAAAATGTGCTAGGAATATAAAATATAAATTTGGTAAATATATACTAAATAAGATATGCTGTGTGTATGAATTCCCTTATTAAGGTCTTTCCCACTTCGATGGAAAGACCTTCCTGAATTTCTCCTGATTATTATTTTTATTATCATTTTATTTTTTATTTTTTTCCAACATTTGCCGAAAATTCTGAAAAGATATCACTTTGATACTTGGTACAATAAATCAGAAATGGCAAAGCTTGACCAGACTGACCCTGTGACCCCGATCTATTTTTAGTAACAGAGTTACATCACCAAACGTGGTAAACATTGTAAGAAGATGAACTTGGAAACCATGAAAGATAGCTGATGAAGTGTAATTAAAAAATGTTTGTTAGGTCATGACAAAAATTTGTTACATTTGGTACGAAACTGTCCGATTGACTATTTTGGAGTTATGCCCCTTGCAAAATTTGATGCTTTTTTAACAATGAATTTCTCCCCAACCGGAAGTGATAGAGACGTGAGCCTACACCATTATTCTTTGTCCACCAGTAGCCATTTGAAATGGTCAAGGTCAAAGATCATCGGTGACCTTTATTTTTTTTAATTTTGACCTCTAGACTTGTTTGCGGATTAACTCGGTAACCGTAACAGATAGCTGATGAAATTGATGGAGAAAATGTGCATGTCTTGTTGAGACCTACAACTATTACATTGGGTTCAAAATCAATGGACCAACCGTTTTGGACCTATGGACAAAAACCGAATTTGATGTCTAAAGTTTTTTTTTGCCTATAGCTCAAATACCATTGAAGATACAGACAATTATTCGATACATAAAATGTTCAGGTAGTCTTGACCTTTAAATTGACGTCAAGGTCAAATGTCAAGGTCACTTTGAAAAAAAAATTTATTTCATGTTAGAGAGTCTGTAAATGTATATATCAGGGATGTCAACTCGGACAAAATTTAATACTCGAAAGTTTTTCCGAGCGAATACTCGAGTACTCGCGCTTAAGTTCTTACAATATTTCAAGATGGTTTTTATATGTGCAATAAATCATTGTGTACTTTTAACCATTTTATGTACAATGTATATGTTTAAAATGTAAAATGTATTGTAAGAAGTGAGACGTTAATAAACTATTTGTTGTTGTTAATGACACGTGAAAGTAAAGAAGTCCGGCACTACATTGAACCTCCACGGGACGGGATCATGAAAAAATAAAGTTTTTGTTGAAAAAGTATGATCATTATTTCTTGAGACAGTCTATTTCTTTATTTTGTAACTAAGCGTCCCGCAAAAGTTTACACTTCTCTTTTTTTTTTCATCAGACACATATTCGAAATATTACCATATTCTATTTAGTAAATATTTACTAAAGTAAATATGCCGTGTGTATGATTTTCCTTATTTTAAGCTTTATCTGTTAAATAGGAAGGTTGAAACCCTCATTAGTGATGTCTTAATATCTGATATTATATACTCTTTTAAATATCTATAATTTGATTTATTCAAATCATGTCACATGACATTTGAGATTTCGGTGGGTCAACTGGCTCAACCAGTGAACAAGAAAATTCGACATAATATAACAGTTACCACCCTAGATAGTGTGTGACCAAGTGATTTCTCTCCCCTCGAAATGTAGGTTACCCTCGAGCAAGCTCTTGGGTGACCTTAATATCTCGGGGAAAGAAACCGCTGGGTCACACATTATCTAGGGTGGTAATTGTATAATAATAACAAGCGATCGGTTTTATTCTGATTTGGTAACATGGACTAATAAAATGTGCCAGGTATATGAATTCCCTTACTTTATATTTTATTTGGTAAATATGGACTAAATTAAATTTGCCGTGTGCATAATTC
This sequence comes from Modiolus philippinarum, assembly GCA_002080025.1. NCBI lineage: Eukaryota > Metazoa > Mollusca > Bivalvia > Mytilida > Modiolidae > Modiolus > Modiolus philippinarum. Next base: position 11,094 of record MJUU01024565.1, read on the forward strand.
CCTTATTTTAAGCTGTATTTGATAAATAGGAAGGATCTTAAACCTCATTAGTGATTTTCAAATATCTAATAATGACAAAGGTTCGGTTTTAGCCTGACTAATAAAATGTGCCATGTATATAAATTGCCTTACGTAATATTCTATTTGGTAAATATGGAACAAATTAAGTATGCCGTGTAAATGAATTCCCTTATTTTAAGCTTTATTTGGTAAATATGACCTCATCAGTGATGTTAAAAATATCCCTTTAAATAGCACATCATCTTACTATTGTGACATAAAAGATCATTAACACATGCAAATGAGCATTGTTGGTGAGACAAATTGTAGTTAGACCACTGTATAACAATGTAAAAGAATTTTTCCCGCCCGATTTTGGATCTGTAAAAAGCATAATAAACTTCAAGATTTTCATATTTTTTCTACCGATTTACTTTTTAAAAAATATCCTTCAGAATAAATTTTATGATGTCAAAATTGCCGAAATTGGTATACTTTATAACCAGAGGCTCCCAGGAGCCTGTATCGCTCACCTGGCTTTCAGTTGCCACAATCAAGGTAACAATGTAAGTTATACAGTTGATCTTCAGTTTCTCAAACTTTCGTAGGTCGAACACCTCCAATATATTTCTTGCTAAGGATCAATTCGACACCAGTTTTGAAGTCGAGACGTCATTTTGTAAATGGCAGTCAACAAACAATTTTCAACATCGGTTTTGAGGTCGCAACATCAATATCTATTTGGAAATCAAACTTCTTTGAAATCGGACGATGTTGAATTTTCCCTCCTTTTTGGCAGCCATTTTAAATACGGCGGTCAACGAACAATTTTTTAAATCAGTTTTGAAGTTGTGACATCAAGACCTATTTGGAAACCAAATGTCATTGAAATCGGACAATGTTGAATTTTCCCGCCTTTTTTGGCGGCTATTTTGAAAATGGCGGTCAACGAACAATTTTCAATATCGGTTTTGAAGTCTCAACATCAATATCTACATGGAAACCAAATTTCATTGAAATCGGACAATGTTGAATTTTCCCGCCTTGTTTGGCGGCCATTTTGAAAATGGCGGTCAAGGAACAATTTTCAACACCTGTTTTGAACTCGCAACATCAAGATCTATTTGGAAACCAAATTTCATTGAAATCGGACCATGTTGAATTTTCCCACCTTTTTGGCGGCCGTTTTGAAAATGGCTGTCAAGGAACAATTTTCAACATCCTTATGAAGTCGCCACAGCTTGGCAAACATTTCTTCAATTTACACTTAACCTTCATCTTCTATAGTTTTGGAAATAATAGATAAAAAATACGAAAATTAAAAAAATTCAGTGAAAAAAGGACAATAACTCCTACAAGGGTTTATGGATTTTCTTCAAAATTTCAGGGTGGGTAGGTCTTGATATGCTGAACATTTTTGCAATTTACACTTGACCTCTATCTGTTACACTTTTTGAAATAAAAATTAAAAATGCTAAAAAATTGAAAAATTCACAGAAAAATGGCTATAACTCCTAGACAGGTTTTCAGATTTTCTTCAAAATTGCAGAGTGGGTAGATCTCATCATGCTGATCATTTTTACGCCATGTCAGAATTTTGATATCTGTAACGGTTTTCGAGTAATTTGCAAAAAAAAAGCAATTTACCCCCTATGTTCTATTTTTAGTAACAGCGGCCATGTCGTTTGGTCTACGGACATAAAAATCACAAACTAGAAAGTGCATACCCTGGTGATGATTCAGGCCAAGTTTGGTTAGTATTGGTCCAGTAGTTTCCGAGGAGAAGATTTTTGAATAAAAGTTAACGGGCGGACGGACGGACGACGGACGCCGAGTGATGGCAAAAGCTCACATGGCCTTTGGGCAGGTGAGCTAAAAACGATAATTATATTGATATTGAAAATAAATATATTTAAAAAAGATAATACTTTGTAAAAGTGTCATAATCTAGAATTTCAATCAAAAGGAATTATCAAGATACCTAAGTTAACAACTTCGTAGGAGTGAATTGAAAATTACATTTTTATGACCCTTTTTGATTATCACTTTTTCTTGCCAACCAAATTTTCCTTTTCGAGACTAAATCGAATATCCATGGTATATATAACTCCCTTATTTTAAACTTTATTTGGTTAATATGGACTTAATTAAAATATGCCAGGTATATAAATTCCCTTATTTAAACTTAGTTTGATCGTTATGGACTAAATTAAATGTGCGGGGTATACAAATTCACTTATTTTAAACTCTTTTTGGTTAATATATGGACTATATCAAATATTCATGGTATATAAATTCCCTTATCTTAAACTTTATTTGATAAATATGGACTTAATTAAAATATGCCGGGTATATGGATTCCCTTATTTTTATCCTTTTTGGTAAATATGGACTAAATTAAATATCCATGGTATATCAATTCCATTTTCTTAAACTTTATTTGGTCAATATGGCCTGAATTAACATCTTTGACTCTATGGTTTTCCAAACGTTTAGATTTTATCTGCACTGAAGAGACATTGGTTGTCGAAATGCGCATACTCAGAATCAAAATTCACAGTAAATTCGGTATTTAGTTATTTATTTTATTCATTCAGTGGTTCTTAAGGTTAAATATGCCGTGTATATGAATTTTAATCAGAATGATGTAAATTCACTACTAGTATTTTATGTTTTTTTTTTTTGGTTAATACGGACAAAATATTACATGCCTCTAATTTAATGATTGGTTTGATCAATATAGACTAAACCAATAACTAAATACCGAAGTTACTGTGAATTTATTTTCTACTTATGCGCATTTCGACAACTTAATTATGTCTCGGTACATAAAGTCACTTGTTTCAAACTTTATGTGGTAAGAATCAACTAAATAAAATGATCCAAGTATAGAAAGTTCCTTATTTTAACTTTATTTGGAAAATGCATATTGTATGGATATTTCGAGGATTGTATAGTGAGAAGGATTCGCATCTCGTATAAGATCCACCGTAGCGAGATTTCGTTTTACCAAGGACGTATAAACGTTTTCAGAAATTAGTAAATTGGTTATCTCCCCTGATTACGATGGGTCCGCCATTAAGGGGTAGACGGGTACCACAGACAGTACATTACTTTTACTGATAAATTACTGAGAAAAGGAAACATTTCCTAGTTTTTCTCTTGTTTTTATGTTTAGACATGTACATTTTTAAAAGTTTAAATTGCGCCTTGGTATTTTTGTGTATTTTTTTATATATAAAATTGATAGGAATATCCAGAGAAATATGCTTCAGTGCAAGTAAATCTCATAGCACATTAAAATATTTATATTTCACAGAGTAATCACAAAACCTGAAATGGTAAGTATAATGCCAGGTGTTACTTTCCGAATAAACAAGTTGTCAACCTTTCTTGTGAATATACTCTTCATTGTCCAAATATACACAGGTACCTGTATACCCTTTGAAATATGCAAGTTACTCTTAAATCTGAGTGTGTAAAAAAATCAGTAAGTTTTTAAACAAAACCGTGTTAATAAAAAGTTTGATTTAAATAAATTATTACAAAGAAATGAAATGAACTTTCGGGGGAAAATTACCTGAAAAACATTTGTGATTTTGTGTTTACCTGTCTTAAAATATAATTAATTCAAATACATAATCTCAAAAACAATTTGAATAGAAAAATAGGCGAATTCTCAAAAAGAATTTTAATAGAAAATGAAAAATAGGCGAGAATGACAAAGTGGCATATGAAACAACGTCAGAATACACATTTTTGCAAGATGTGTTTTGTAGCAGTTTCGCTTTAAAAATTTGAAAATACACGAATTTGAAAGGTTGAAATGTCATAAATTTTGAAATGATTTTTTAAGATTCGTAATCGTGACAAACTAAAGCTTTCGGCTTTATATCCTTTCAGATATAAAGTTATTCGATCAAGGTAAATATGACACATATGCAATACACATCACTGACTGAACGGAACACGTAATGACCATACTTGAAGCCGATGGGGAGCTTCCTTTTCAAAAAGAAAATGTGACCGCTTCATAAATTATGAGAAATGCTCATTATGGAATATACCTAAAGCATTCTAAGCTGATGGAGGACCCTATATTTCAAAATTAGAGCAATACACATAAAACGTTCGTAAACAAATAAGTATCGGAAACTTGTAAAGAAATGAACCGACGGAACAGTAAATTATCAAAATAAAATTTAAGCTTTAATGTATCTGTAGATAGATAGACCTTGATTTTACTTGAGTTTTTCAATTTTCAAACGACCCAATCCAATAAATAAAAGTTCATTAAGTAAATCAACTGAATGCAAGCAATAAATCAAAAGCATTGCTAGAGTAAAAAATTCGATATTTCCCATAGTCCCTGATGTGACAAACAGAATACAGAATTTTTATCCCTTATTTATTTTTTTCTGATTATTAAGATTCATAAGTGACTTATTTTAATCATTTCTAAAAGAAGAAATTTTATTCATAATCTTGAAGGTTTTATGCTAATGATGTATTTAAAACTGGAAGATGGTGTGTATTTGGAATTGAATTACAAACGAAAATATTTTAAACAAAAAATAACAGAAAATGCTTTATCAAATATAAATATTTCTTAAAGTTTATTACAAATAATTTTGATTTACTCATTGAGAGATTTATTCCAAATACGTGCACAATATTATAATCAATATTTATGTGTATTCCGATGTCGAAAAAATTAAATTAAATAAACAACAACGATGAAAATTTATTTCTTTAATTACTGATATTGATACGTATTTTTATTTACATTTTAGGTACATCCCATGAATACGGTACCTACGGTACCTACAAATTGCACATTATCAAAAGCATATTACTACACATAAATGTTAAATATCTGCCTTGAAACTTACTTTTTGACATTTTGTCATCTTTCATCTTTTCAACGACTCTATTAACATGTTTCTTACTTGTGGAATAAACAGGTAAATAACAATTTAATTACCCTACCTGTCCGGTACCATTCAATAATGTAGTAACCGAAAAAGCCCGAGTCGGGTCAAATCTGTCTACCTGTGTCGGATTTAGTGTTCCGAATGGAACAATATGGCGACCCCCACGATTTCAATTCTGAAAACGTCTATATTTAGATATATCTAAATATACCTCCTTGGTTTTACTCGCCACTACAAATTGCTATACTCTATTCAAACCTTTCAAACATATTAAAACATTGCTTTAACTAACTTTTATTTTCTCTTTCTAAACACGATATGATACATTTTATATGTAGGTTTGTCGATTTTCCATATCAAATCCCATCCTTTTCGGGTGTGCATTTCAGATCGTGATATTTTGAAACGAATAAAAACCAGATATAACTATTCAACAAACCTAAAATTTCTTCAACAAATTGATATAAAACCATAATATGTGAAGGAAGTGTGTTATATACCTTTTGATATCCTAATCTCGGCTCTTATGGAAAATAATCAATCGTCGTACCACGCTGTAACCTCTCGTAATTTTGAAATGGTCACAAACAAAACAAGTCAAATTTGTCACAAAGCAAGAAAAATTATATCATTTTACTTATTCAGCAACTAAATCATACATACTTGATTACCGAAAAACAAGTTTTATAACATAATTGTTGATTGTGAAGAAGGAGATTCAAATAAATAATATACGAAGAAGACCGACAATACCGTGACGTTTGCGAGGGTGAAAATGTTGACCTAAGTTGAAACACATAAAATTCCATCCAGAAAACTATTTCTCTTGGTATCATAACCATTTTCTTCGCTAAATATGTATAAAATATAGTTATATAAACGTTCTGAACACATAAACAGGCTAGTTTATTTCCGAAGCGATGACACTTTCCGCCATTAAATTGAACAAGATTAGCATGGTTGCAATGCATTGTGGGTAATATTTTGTAATCTCGCATACGCCACAGCTTATAATGCAATTAATAGAAAATCACCGCGAGATTCGAATCCTTCTCACTATACAAATCCTTGGGATATTTCGAGGATTTGTATAGTGAGACAAATCCTTGGATATTTTAATAAAAAACAGTGCATACTTAAATCCTTAAATTTTGGCAATATAGACTAAATAAAATGTTTCGGGTACTTTAATTCCCTTTTTTATATTTCATTTGGTTAATATGGACTTAATTAAATGTGCTGGGTATGAAAATTTCCATTATTTTAACTTTATTTGTTAAATATGAACTATAATTCCTGTATTTATTTGGCTTTATACATAAATCCTGTACAACAATGGGTTGATTAATTTTGAAATGCACTACATGTATATGAATTGGTCAATATTGTATAGAAATTGGGGGTTTAAAACGCCAATGGCAGGTCTTTTTCCCATTCCACTTGAAGTGACACTCCCATCCACCTTGCATGGTTTCTGTTTATTCATATATATATAAATTCTTTAAGCTTTCAATTATATAAAAGTGACAAGAAAAGTCCAAATCTATCAAAGGGAGAGACCAGTAAGGAAAATCCGCATATCATATGACAGAATTAGGGAAACACAATCCAACACCGAACATTTTTGTCAAGCCGTCATATTCATTACTTGGAACGGGCATTTTATAAATAAAATGGTGGGTTAAACCAGGTTTAATGATGCATCAACTTCCCGCTTATATGACGACTAACTATAGCTTCTGTGTGCCCAGATTGTGTTAAATGTCAAAGCCATTATATTGTCAAAACATAGAATTTTTTTCACACAGGTTAAATGTTTTTGTCGTTCGATGTACAAGCCTTGTCTCATACGGGTAAAATGTTTTTGTCGCTCGGTGAACAATATTCACCCCTTCAAGTGAGATGAAGAAGGCTCCCAGCGTGCACATGAGCGGTATTCTTGAAAAAAATTATATATCAAGGTCACTCCCTTGCTCCCAACCTGCCATACTCAAAAACGAGATCATTAACCTATCATTTTTTTTTTCACTAAAAGTACTTCTTTTTAATTTTCTTACAAAAATCACATTTATTTAAAATCCTATTTGTTTTAAAAAGGAGTAGCAAACCCCCTCAAGAATGTCACAATACTTGCATAATAACGTTGAGCCATGTCCAGTTGAAAGGAAAAGCACAATGATGAGCTGTTACTTTTACAGTATAATTTTATTTAAACAAATATGTACATACCTTCGTGAGTTTATGAAATCTATTGCTGCATAATGTTTTTGTTCTGTATCTAACATTGCCAGTTCCATACCTAATGATGCACACTTGTGTTTAGCATCTTCCCATGACATCTTTTTATTACTATAGTGAAATTCTGAGGAAAAAAAGAAATATATATATATAACGCCTGAAAAGATAGCCAACGCACAAACCTATAGAATGTCGGGTCGAAAACAAAATTAACGATGCTGTGCGCTAGACTTACTAGCTTTCTCTCTCTCTCTCTCTCTCTCTCTCTCTCTCTATATATATATATATATATATATACGTCTGAAAATCAGCCAAACATTGTTAGATCTGCACGTTGGTAGTTCCCTCTCCGGGATTCGAACCATCACTGTTGTGACATCTATGGAAACAATATATATATATATATATATATATATATATAATGTATCAAAAATCGATACCATCGCTGTGAGCAATAGTTTTTAATTTGCAATTGCAGTTTAGTTGGTACCGAACACTAGCGCAATGGAAGGGGTGGTTTGGCATAGAACCGGCTAACCAAGCATTTCTTTTGAAATGCCTGTTCAAAGTCCGGACCATTGCTGTCAACAACTTTTCCGGTGGTTTCCACCTGCTTTGTATTTTTGCCTCTTGGGTTTAGGATTTTGACAGTTCTCTTAGTAATTTTGTTATTACTCCTACTGAATTTTAATGACGTCCGAATTTCCTTACCTGGAAAATGCATGGCATATATGTGTTGCTCTGGTTTGAATACGTTTGATTATTTTCTAATTCAAGTTAATACATGCATAATATTGAAGGTAAATGGTAAAATTCAACAATGTTTTGAACTGAAAAAATCATACACAAGCTAGACAAAAATATCAATACTGAGTAAAAGTGATATGACACCGCCAGGGTTTGAATAAGCATTTGCAAACAAAAACAGAAGCAACAATTCTAATAAGGCGACAAACTGAACTTTACAAAATTCAAAAAAATATGTCGTACAAAGGTGTCATGGTGTCTAAAGCAATTGTATTTGAAGATTTTATCTGTACTAGAATATGTTTATTGTCCTGTAATAGGCATACACTGTGTAAAAGTGACTAGCAGTCAAAGGAATATTTTGTTTCTACTTACGGTCGTTTATCCTTTTGCGTTCCCAGAACTATTTAGTTTTTACATCAGTTCTAGTAAAGACTAAAGGAATCATTATGTGCTCTTCAAGTGTTTTGGCATTATGTCATGTGGAATAATGCTAGATGTGACATTCAAAATTTTGTTGAATAATACATTTCCTTCTAACAGATTGTTTTTATTCCATGAATACCCCATTATTTGTTAAGTCTACAATTAATTTATCTAGTGATAGTATACTATTATCATCGGTAAATTATTGATTTACCTGATTTCCTGACGAGGGTTTTGATAGTCTGTCATTGCCTTTGGGAAACTTAAGAGTGTTAATGACTTGCTCTTCTGTGCAGAAGTTAAAAAGTACAACCGCGGAAAAGGAGTACACAATTTACTGCAAGACCACCTGCAAAAATGAAGTGTACCTACAAGTGTGGAATTTATGGTCTTCAACCAAACATCAGTTCAGCAAACGTCTGAATGGTCAGCTGCAAACCCGACAACCCCAGTAAACATTTTCGCACTTCAGATCATAAAGAAAGATTTAACAAGTAGAAATCCTTTAGCTAACTGGGACAACAATAGTAGACAAGGTAGAGAAAGTTTCTGGATTATAAAGCTAAAGACATTATCACCGAGTGGAATCAATGAGTTTCACATCTTTTTTCACCCAAGTTTGAAATTTCCCTATCCAAACTCTAAACCACTACGGTAAGAATTGGTCTGAAGAGCTAAAACGATAGAGTCTATTCCAAGATGGGGTGAATATAATGTTGATTCCTAAAACGATATCCTTGCAAAGCTCACTTAGCCTATATCGCAATTGCCAAAGAATTTTATACCCTTCCACCTAATTATCAAAAATCAGTAATGTCCGATCTGATATACATGTATCAGTGATCCTACGACAAATAGCAGATCGCAAGTATTGCTATTTGGTAAATGGAAAAGATAAAACATATTTTGATAAGATTAATACGAAATACACTGAAACGCATAGGTAAACGAATACCCTGTCAAATGGGTAATAATAAAATAACCAAACAGAATTGTCAAGAGCCAAAGTTCAGGAGGCAAATAGACAAAGACGGCAGAAAAGCAACGGAAATTGACTTGATGCAGGAATTTCAAAAGAGATACATGTAGTTGGTTAAACCTGTTGAATTTCGGGCAAAACGTCCCCTTCCATCGCGGTAGTTGCGGAAGTATCCGGTAGCAACTAAACAGCAATTTGGTTATAGAAAGTGAAAAGAAAGTATTAAGTAAAAAATAGAATCTTAAACAACACAGGGGACTGGTATCCATTACAGAATTTTTTCAATGATCATATGAGACGGATTTTTGAAGCCTTGATTTATTAGGCGGTCAAGAAGATAACTATGTCTCAGGAGAAAGTCTGTATTATTTGTGTTAACTCTCGAGTAACGAATCAACCGTGAATCATGCAGTCCGTAATACGATGTTATCAAGAAATGAAAGTCGGGTTTGTAATGAATATTCATTATAATATTGAAGATGCCTTCCTCCATAACGCTGAACTCGTCCAGTTGCCTTAAGTGCTGTAAAACACATATTATGCGGGTAACCCGCTACTGATTTATTTTTTAAACTCATTTCCGTATGAGGTTTTCAAAGTCAAAACAAAAGTCGTGTATTTTCAAAGAAAATCTAGTTTTATGACTTGATACGCTTTGAAATTGATATATACATGTATTTACGTGTAATTGTGATTTTCGGTCATTGTGGCCCTTTCCTTTTAACTTTTCTACGTAATTACCTTCGGTTGGAACCCCACATTTTTAACTAGATGGATAAGGTTTGTTACGGCATTTTCTTTGAGTTTCGAAGTTCCGATTTCTGCTCTCACAATTTGTTTTTGTATTGACTTTGTAGGTAAATTTTGGTAACGAAATGGGAGAAATCGACATTTTTGGCCAGTTTTGCAAAATATTTATATTATATGTTTCACGCTACAAATTTTCAAAGGGGTGATGAGCCTAGAGATTATCTTCAAGGCCAATCTGATAGGACTCGGATGATTTATTACTTAACGTACTGTTGAAATATGCACAGCACTTCATCAACAAGCAAGTATTAGGAAATAGACAGCTGTTTTCGGGATATCTGTTTCCCAGATGACAACAGATCTTTCTGGGTGCCACTAAAGTTTGTTTTTCCTTTACCGGATTTGACTTTACTACCGGAGTTGACATATTCAACACAGCAGATGTCTTATAAGAAGCATGAGATGCTTACTCTACCGGTGCATCTGACCTCACCCATGGTTTTTATTGGGTCCGTGTTGTTCATTTTTGTATATATGCGTGTCTTCATTTTCTATTCTGTGCCGTTCTCATGTTATGTCTTTGTTTCTTTGTTTTTCCGACGTTGCCATTGTCCTTGGATTGTTCTTTTTAGACTGAAGGTTCGGTTCTCACTTACTTTGTTATTGTGCCTATCAGTTCAATGGGATTCTGATGCCCGAATTTGATCGATCTTACAATTCAAATATGCAAATGAGGAAATGAGCAAAACAATGCTGATTTCTGGCTTTGTGGAATGTTACTCTCCATGATAGGGAATTTGATATTTTGAAATTAAAAACGTTACTTTTGTCGTAATAGTTAGTGCTGAGGCGGACATTTTCGTTAAATTCTAGAATTCGTTGAAAATAAAGAGTAGGGGATAATTTTCTAAAAACCTAAATTCCAAATAAAAACGGCAATTCAGATATAACACATACAATGTATGGTGACTGCATGACAGAGGAAAAAATCATCAAAAAAGAAAAGGAACGCCAGAAAATTAAAACACAAGCAGTCTGAACAACAATCTGGAGGTACAATGTATCATCGGGTGCTCTGGGAGGGTAGGAGTGATCTGCTACAGCACGGCATTCGTCCGCTAATGAAAAATCCGGCTTTGTCACAGCCGGCGTTTGTAAGTTTGGTAATTAGCTCTGGATGTACCCAAATATCTATTTCATTTATAGAACAGAATAACTAAATACCGAAGAAACACTGTAACGATCTGTCAACTCATTGACGACCTTTAAACTTCTATAGTAACAATGAACATAACCTTGGTAGACGCTAATTTCGCTCTGTTAACTTATCGCTTGATACCCCCTGCCTTTGAATAAACCACCGAAGCAACAAAGCAAAAAATTACATGGATCAAAGTCCAGAGACAAGGCAAAAACGAGAACACCAGAAGACGGAGGATCAAGACACCACACACCGACAAAACACACAAACACAACACTAAAAATTAAAGCATTAACAGTGTGAACTTTAATCCCATCTTTGGTGTTATTCAGGTACAACTGCTTTGAATATAGCATTTTTGATTTGACATCCGGGAAAATAATTTTCATATACCTCCGCCTTATGCATGGTTGCATTGTTTTACCGTGTATTTGTAGAGACTTTGTCTCATGTGCATTTACTCCATATCCCTTCATTGCTTGTGGTGTTAATTTTGTACACACTTGAGTTGAAGCATTGAAATGGAATTTTGTAGATTTAAACATTTTAAATCGACATTCCGTTATTGTATTTCCAGGAATTCATGAGCGAAAAATGAGTTATTATTGACAAAATTTTAAAGAAAAGAACCCAAACTAACAATCTTGGACCTACTGAGAGAGATCAAGTAAGCAGTTAGCTCATTCCAAATGCTGCGACACATATTTAAAATTCAGTGGGATTATATTCTTTAATTAATGGAAGCTTAAATTTCTGAAATTGGAATCTAAACACATAACAGGTATAGTTGAATTACTGTTTCAATATTCAAGTACAACGTTAAATATTTAACAAAAATGCGATAGTTTGAAACAACCAAACTACACGGATAGAGTTGACAGTCTGTATGGATTGGTACAGTGTTGAATGTTTTCTATCTAATCAAATCGGGCGCATTTCATAACATGAGATACTTCATCTGGGCGCACATTTTTTTTGCATTGGGTGAATGAATTTCAAATCACTCCTACTTAAACTAGGCGTGTGTACATATATAGGAAATTCAATACGGGTAATAAAAAGTAAGTACTATTGCCTGTGCATAAATGTACATTTTATGATGAAAGTTCACTATACTAAGATAAGTCGGAATTTTGGTGATAATAGAAAAAAAAATCTCCTATTTCTGAAACAGACGGAGGGCAAAATGCCTCCCTGTCGATATGGCCTCCTAATATTATATCAACAAGAGGCTCATATGAGCCTGTATCGCTCACCTGGTGACTGGTTTTATTCATTGTCAACAAAATACCACCCATTCAAACTATAAATCAGTTCACCAGATGTTACAGCTTCAATCTTGGATGAGGTACAAACATAAAAATCACACACTTTGAAAGGGACCAGCCAAAGACAATTGTAACCAAGTTTGGTTCCAATTGGCTCAGTAGGTTCAGAGGAGAAGACATATGAATGAATTTCCCATAGGGTCCCTATGTTATACTATGTTCCACGCTGGCAGCAATCTTGGAAGAGGTGAGAACATAAAAATTACAAACTTTAAAGGGGACCATCAAAAGACTATTGTGACTAAGTTGGTTCCAATTGGTTTGGTAATTTCAGCAGAGCAGATCTTTGAATGCATTTCCGATAGGGCCCCTATGTTAAACTATGTTCCCCGCTGGCGGCCATTTTGGATGAGGTACAACCAAAAACAATCACGAACTTTAATGAGGAGTATTGTTGCAAAATTTGGTCCCCATTTGTTCATTGGTTTCAGAGGAAAAGATCTTTGAATGCATTTCCCATAGGGCCGTATGCTTAACTATGTTCCCTAATTGTGGCCATCTTGAATGAGATGCAAACCTGCTGGACATATGTAGAAATTGCAGTCCTTGAAAAGCTCAACACTTTTGCAATTCACATTTAACCCATATCTCAAACAGTTTTTAAATAAAAGTAAAAACGTTAAAAAATCGTGAAAATTCAAAGAAAAAGGGGCAATTACTCCTATGTGGGTCGTCAGATTTTCTTCAAAATTGCAGGACATGTAAATCTGACTATATTGGCCATTTTTGTAAAAAAAAACCTCACTTCTATCTTCTACCATTTTCAATATATGAGACTGAAAGTAACGAAAAAACGAAAATTTTACGGAAAAAGGGCAATAACTCCAAGACGGATTGTTGGATATTCTCCAAAATTGCAGGGCGGGTAGATCTCATCATGTTGATTATATTTATCCTATCAGATTTTTTTTTACCCTATCAGATTTTTGATATCTGTAACGGTTTTCGCGTAATTGCCCCCCACCCCCCCCCCCCCCCCCCCCAAAAAAAAAAAACAACAAAAAAACAGCAATTTACCCCTATGTTCTATCTGTAGTAAGAGCGGCCATGTTGTTTGGTCTACGGACATAAAAATCACAAACTTAAAAGTGCAAACCCTTTTAATGAATCAGATCAAGTGTGGCAAGTATTGACCTAGTATTTTCAGAGGAGAAGATCTTTGAATAAAAGTTAACGGATGGACGACGGACGTCGTGTGATGGCAAAATGCATTGATAATTCCAAATGCAATCCAACTTACACAGCTACTACTCTATCAAATAGGATACATTGCAGAGTTATAAATCTGTTTTGCTTTCCTTCGGGATTATTACTAAGGATGAAGACACAGATCTCCCATCTTTGTACTGGGTACCAAATTTACATAAATGCCCATACAAAGAACGATACGTCGCTGGATCTGCCAAATGCTCTACAAAACCTATATCTAAGTTGCTGACAGCTGTTAAAGAGAGCCTTCAAAAATACTGTGATACTTATTTTTCGAGAAGCAGTGTAAATAAAATGTGGATTTTGAAAAACTCCAAAGATGTACTTGACATCTTAAACTCTAGATCATTATCACACTGTAACATTAAAACTTTCGACTTCTCCACACTTTACACTACCATTCCTCACGAACAACTTGAATCGCGGCTGAAAGGTTTAATACATAGATGTTTTTCACGTAAGAATGGTGAACGAAGATATTTGTACATTGTTGTAGGTAGAGAACAAGTCTACTTTGTGAAAAATGAGTTTCTGACCGACACTATATGAACAATATTTGTCCAGTTTAGAGGACATATTTTTCAACAGACTATCGGAATTCCTATGTGCACAAACTGTGCACCTCTCCTAGCCGATCTGTTTCTCCACTCCTATGAGGCTGAATTCATCGAAGGGCTTCTTCAAAATAACGATAAAAAACTGGCCCAATCCTTCAACACTTCCGTTATATCGATGATATTTTGTCACTAAACAATACTCTCTCCGGTCACTTTCTTCATCTGATCTATCCAAAAGAGCTCGAAATTAAGGATACTACAGACACTTCCACGTCGGCTTCATTCCTTGACCTTCATCTTGAAATTGACAACAGATGCAGACTTCAAACTAAGCTGACTTCACTTTTCCGATAGTCAACTTCCCTTTACTTTGTAGCAACATCCCAACAGCGCCGGCATACGGAGATTACATCTCCCAGCTCATTCGCCCTTCAAGAGCCTGTGGCCAATACAGTGACTTCTATGATAGAGCCCGGTTGCTCACAAATATGCTACGTAAACAAGGGTATGTTACCCCAAACTTGAAATCATCCCTCTAGAAGTTTTACAGTCGACATCACCATCTTGTGGACTGCTATGGAATATCTATTGAATATCTGTTTCCCAGATGGCAACAGATCTTTCCCTTTGAAAGCTTAATAGTTGTTTCCTCTACAGGATTTGACCTTACTACCGGATTTGATATGTTCAACACGGCGGATGTCTTATAAAAAGGAGGAAATGCTTACTCTACGGGTGCAACTAATTTCAGCAATGGTTTTTTATCAGGTGCTTATCAGGTTATCAAGAAATTAAAACTTTATGAGAAGACAAGGACAAGGCAATGACCAACATATACCTGACTTGGGAAAGGCGCAAAAATTGCGGTGGGGTTAAACTCGTTTTCTTGGATCCAAACCCTACCCTATGTTTGGTGAATGGCTAAATGATAAATACGCAAAAAAGACTTAAGGTATTCAATATTCAATTCAAACGATGATTCTAAATACTGCCTATTTCTTGATCTTACTATCATCATTGACTCTGGCAAAATTAAAACTAAAATTTATGATAAAAGGGATGATTTTGATTTCACAATTACTAATTTCCCTTTTCTTGATGGCGACGTTCCTGTAGCTCCATCATACGGGGTGTATATATCACAACTAGTACGATTCGCACGCGTCTGTTCTACTCTTGACGACTTTAATGAGCGTAATCTTACTATCACATCCAAACTTTTACAACAAGGTTACAGATTTCATAAATTGATTAACACCTTTAAGAAATTTTAAAGCAGATATGAAGATTTGATTTCTAAATATGGTGCGACTCGCAAACAGCTTATTACTAAGAGCATTTCTCACTCTCGTTTTTATGGAAATGCTGTTAAAAATGTGATAAAAAATCCAGAAAAACTGGGACGTAACTTACATTCTTTACGTAATAGGGGATATTGACAGGATATTCTTCATGATTCCGTTAAATTGGCTTTGGGATCCAATGACCTGAAGATATTACAGGTATACTGGCCTCTCACTGATACTGCCGATGTCTACTGAAATCTATGATAATTCTTTACCAAACCCTTCGGGGAGTTTTGAGTTTGATCTTTATTCCGTAGTGCGACAGTGTTTTACCAGCAGACTAGGCTCCTTGAGCTAGCCGGCAGTTTAGCGGCGAGCACTCCTCGACCCATCTTTCTAAATTACGTTTTGTCTTTTTCTTTCCTTCTCAAGATTGTGGTCTTGGAGTTAGTAGTCTACCTGTATTGGGTTTTATTTGTATGTTTTATTATACTATAGGGAAACGGGATAGAGAAAGGGGAGGTTTGGGTACCCATGCATAAACCGGTTTAACCCTACCGCTAGCTCTTGCTAGTGCCGGTACCAAGTCCGGCTAT
>MJUU01024565.1:27613-51284 GCA_002080025.1 Modiolus philippinarum
TAAACACTTATGCATTAAATATTGATTTAAAAATTAAGTGCAATTAAAGTACGGTGGTTCAGCCTAGTGCCAAAAGTGAGTTCACATTTAAGATTTCACTTTGCATTTCATACTGAGGTAGTTCATGTAACTAAAAATAAAACAATTGATTTCTTTAATGTTTCTGTGATTGAGATGGAATTTAAACGTTTAGTAAAAATCAATGGGTAACATAACTTGTTTTTTCGAGAAATCCTGTCCAAAAATAGCAAGATTTTGATCATTTTATATGGTTTATATAGGGAGAAAATACAATTTTGATTTTTTTATATGAATAAAAAGGAATAGTTTGGCGAAAATGGAGTATAAAGCGAATTAAGGAAATCACTTTTTAATTATGAAATGAACAAATACGGGTCACCGACCATATTTTTGAAATAAAAGATGAAAATAATATTTTCCCTCCTTAAGGATAATATAAAAGTTGCAACACCCCATTATTTAACAAAATTTACAAATTCACAATTACCTGGGGATCTGTTCCTATATCCCTTGCAGATTTAGATAAGAAGACGTTTCAAAAAGTGATATATTTTCCACACTCGCTACATAAATGTTGCTTATTTTATTCTATTTTTCATCAATAAATATTCAGAATCATTCTTTACATTATAATGGTTAATTCAAATTTCATCAGAAGCGCAAGATGGATGTGCAGTTTTAGACACCCGAACCACTTTTACACTGTCAGTAGTAGAGCGGGTACGTATAGAACACTTCTGTCGTGGTGCATTCTTCGATTTTACCCTCCCAAAGTGTCGCGGTGCTGTAGAGGTCTTATCATGCCAGTGCTAATGTACTTTAATGTACTTTAGTGTGTCTTTGACCTTTGGCCTCTACCCATGTTCCTCACCTTTGGCTTCACCCTTCTGTTTAAGATACTTTCATTGGTGAAGCTATTGTCCTGCCCTGTCTAAGATGCTTTCATTGGTCTTATCTTTGGTCTCATGCTAACACTAACCCTAACCTTTTCTGTTGTAGTGTTGTTAGATAATCAGTACCGTTGTCTTTGTTCACGGCTTACTCTAACCCACATAACCTTAACTTTAATTTGATCCTGGTCATTGTTTTTATGTGTCATGTTCTCTAAGCCTGACCTTTACTCTTTCTTCTAAGTTTGGTGTTTGTATGCATTATGTCGTGTTCTCTCAATCCTTATACACTCTTTTACTGATTTTGTTGTCTTTTGTTTATAACTAACTCCCACCGTCCTTTCTTTTATTCTTTCTATACCTGTATTTATAACATTTACTTTTTCTCATATTATTAGAGCAATCTTCCTTTATACAACCTTTAACCCTGACCTAAGTTGCTATGACAGCTTTTAATTTTTGTTTGTTTGCTTATTCTTGTCTTGTTTTGTTGTTAGTTTATGTTTACTTGACTGTTTTTTTTTCTTTTTTCTTCTGTATTTTGTTTATTTTCTTATTGTGTCTTCTATGTCTTAAGCATATCAATTTTTTGGCAATGAAATAAACAACAAGAAACTAACGTATATACATTTTATTACCTCCGTCATTAGATAGACATGGGTCGAAGTGCCAAATGCTATCTTTAAGGTAATGTACAATAATACATTAGCACTGGCATAATAAGACCTCTACAGCATCGCGACACTTTGGGAGGGAAAAATCGAAGCAGCCCTTAAATATTTTACAAAGGCAAATAGCACCTCGTCAAAATGAGTTAAAAACGAATAGCCATAAAATATTTTACAAAGAATGCACTGCGAGAAAAGTGTCCCCGCTCAACTACTACTGTCTTCGCTTAACATTCTGTAGAACTCATTTCTTATCCGCTATTCATAAAAAAGTTCTGATAGGCAGTTTCGATTCTGTTAGTAAGGAGTAGATGCGGTAAGGGTCTTATTTTGCCTCAAAAATAAGATTGTTTAAATTCACAACAATTTTTGTCGAAATGTTCTATAAATATAGATTAACAGTTAGCAGGAAGATTACTTAAGTATTGATGTGCGATGACAGAGTTTTTCAGTGTAGAAAATTTGAGGTATTGCACAAATTGTCGAAAAATGTCAAATTGTACCATTTTTACTACTTTTCTAAAAGGGAAACATAAAGCGTATGCGAGAACCACAACATATTTCTATGGGAGGTCCAAAGTATCTGTACTAACAAGCTGGTAAATTATCTGATTAGTTCTTGAATGCATTCTATATTTCCGATTAGGAAAACCGTTCGGAAATATGCCAAATTCCTTGTATTTCTATGAAAACGTTTAAAAGTGCTTTAACATGACGTCAGAACTGTATCTACTCTAAGGTCATGGGTTCTCAATCTTAACTTGTTTTCTTTAGTGGAATCTGAACTTATTTCAAGTTCATTAGTTCCCTTATTGCACACTTTAATTTCTGACGTCACTATTCACAATGGATATATAATAGTAAATTAACTTTGAAATTAGTGGTTTGTCTTAACTTCGTCACATGAAAAATAAAGGAAATGGGGGTTAATGTCAAGGAGACAGCATCCCATCTCAAGGTTAAAACGACCCAAAACAAAGCATCTATGGTAGTTACAAGCGATAAAATTATTTCAAAATTATTGGAATTAACTGTATATCCAGCCCTATTTAACAATGAAAATTTCATTACAGATAAGAAATGGGTTCTAGAATATTTGAAAAGCTGACTCACTTTTGAATGTCAACTGAATTGAGATAAGATACAAAAATTAAATATGATCGGCTTTAGTCGAAAGGCTTTGTTTAGCAGAAATACTGTTGAACATACATGTATCTAATTACTTTGCATATATAAGGTGATGAATTTTCGTCAAAACCGTTTTAAAAATCATATCCAGATGTTTATCTTAAGTATTATTGTTTAATAATAAAACTACTGTATTTCACTAAATGTTTTAGCAAAAGACGTAATTTCACTAAATTTATGAGAATTTTGCAAATATTGCACTTCTGAGTGAAACTAGGCACCGCCTACCTCAATAAGGGTTGGGAAAAAATACAATTTGCATCAAATGTCCTGATTTTGAAAAAAAAAATGAGAAAAAGGGTTTTTATACATCCCAAATTTTTCACTTCTACAAATGTAGGTCCGAGACCACGGTTATTTTTTCACTTTCCCTAATTGAGTTAAATTTTAGCATTTTCAACGGTTAAACAAATTCCAATGCCAAAAAATATATAAGCTTTGGTCCATATCAACATTGTCCTTTGATTGATATATCTTAATTTCAGGAAATTTTGGCGGCTCCTTTTTCCCTTGACATCCCATTACAGTAGGGTACTGAAGTTGATAAGTCCATAGATTTCTAAAAAATGAAAAAAAATCTAACTCTCTCTACCTAGCCTTAATAAAGGTTCCTGATCAAGTATGACGGAGAAGTTTTTCTACAATAAATATGAAACCCATACTTCCCTAGGCCTTGAAAAGGATTAAGAAACTCATAAAAATGCAAAAGAAAAAAAAAAATAAGGAAAAACGCTCCAAAAATAATAGGAACTGTATTTGAGAATAGGTACAGACAAAGAGAACAGGTACAAGATAACTGTGTACTCTGGTAAGTTAACTGATCCAACCAACGTTAACATTTTCATGAATTTTGTTTATACTTTTTGACTGGTTATGAGAGAAAAGCAAGTTTGTTGTCCCCGGGACCCTGACTATTGACCGAGATGTAAAAAAAAAATACTTTTTTTAGAAAAAATCTGTCTCTTGGTTTTCCAGTAATAACCCAATAACTATTTATACTATATTTCAATAAGTTATATCGAATTTTCGGTCTAGGTTATTTGTAAAACTATACTTGGGACTTTTTTCAATTATTGTTTCCGTTTTATATAACAAAAAAAAAATAAATAAAATAAAAACTTGGAACATACAGCCCAGGTAATCATCTGAGTTACAAATGAGGAAAACATGCACACCTAAAACTTTTAGGAAATTTTGGTGGTTCCCTCTGTGAGAGTCGGACAATCGCTGTTGCGATATCTATGGTAACCGTCTGCACTTCAGTCCAGCACACAAGACCACTCGGTCACCTAGGCTATATAAAAATACAACTTTCCTCCTTTAGGTTTAATCTAGGGTTGTAACGAAGTACATGATGTATTGGAGCTCAGTGCAGATCGGCTGCGATGAAGTATCGAGCATAACAAAAAGGATTTAATGTCTTTCGATAAGGAATGCCGCCACACAAAGTTATTATTTTCATATAGTGTATATATGTATAACAGAAGGCCCGCTTTGCCCCTATTACTCGAAAATTCTAACAGTTCAGATGGATTCGTGAACAAACTACTTCAAATTTTCTTTCTTTCGTTGGCCTTCACACTAGGGTTGTTCCCTGTACAAATGTTGTGGTCCTTTGTAAGGCTTCTTTTGTTATGGCTTCGCCTGATGCTTATTCAATACCTACCTATTAAGTGGTTGTTCTTGCCTATTTGTATGTGCTATATACATTTTTATTTTCCATATATTCACATAGGTGTTGCTATTATTTTCATCACTCTTTCAAGTTAATTTGATTTTAATGCTTCTGTTTAAAGGTAACTCCTTGGAACAGGTGTACAGTATAGCAAAATGTTCTGCTTATTCTGTAACGTAGGTATTATTACTAGGCTAGATGTTGCTGGAAGGTATTGTAGCTTGTCATCTGCCGCAAAATTGTTTTTTGCAATGATCTTGACATTTCATGGTAGCGGTTTTTCCTTAGGGAACAATGAAAGGATATGGAGTAGATGCAAACGAGACAAAGTCTCTAAAATACATGGTAGAAGCAAGCAAAGGAACAACGCTTAAATTGATGTTTTTCATGTAGAGTACGGAGCAGTCTTCATCTCATCGAGGTATGCTTCTAGTATCCTTATTGTTGTTCTGCCACATATTTAGCTATTTTGTTTGCTTGCTCATTTTCACACATAGTATACCGAGACGGCATCAGTCAGGAATGCAATTGATGTTGTGTTGTTGATATTATTTGCAATGCTGTGTGCAGCTTATATGAATGGTTCTTCATTTTTGTTGTTGGAGCAAAGTAGGCCTGTTTTAAGCTGCTTTTGATGGTGGCTTTGCTTTGGATATTTGATAAGTATTAAAAATGAAAGGATATGGAGTAAATGCACGTGAGACATAGTCTCTACAAATGCATGATTTAACCATGCAATGGAGTCAATTGCAAGAAAACTTGTCATATAAACCAATGTGGGCACCATGAAGAGAATGGTCAGAATAACATTTAGTAATTATATAAAAAAAAATAATAAAATAAAATAAAATGCCGAAATATTAAAGTATGACAGTACATTCATATGAAATATTCTCACCATATTACAGTATAGAGAGTATACATGTATGTGGACTCTTTTTACTTACTGACTCCATACTGCAGGAGAGACAGTCTTAAATTTACAATGAAAGGATATGGAGTTAATGCGCATGTGACAAAGTCTCTACAAATGCATGATAAAACCATGATAAAAAACATTTTTTTTCATTTTGTTCTTCATGAATTCGCCATGAGGTCTTCAACAATGAACTATGCTAATACAAAAATGTACCTCATAGTAAGTTCAAGACGGGCCCTGACCTTTCCATTTTTAAGCGGGAATCGTTGCTTATATGTCAGTTAAGATTCTAATCCACGATTCAGAAGGGTACTTTTTCATGCAACATGCTCAATGTTCATTTCACAGTGCTTGATAGTTGAAAGTAGTGATATTTGGCTCTGTTGTTAGATATTCTTTAGTTCATCTTGGTAAGGGTGGTCATTCGTTGTGAAGTCCATTTATCAAAAACTGTTTTTTTGTGTTGTCTTCATAATGCAAAACTTGATATTGTAAGCCTGCCTGATACATGTCATTGGATGGTCTATAGAGCACTGGTAGTTAGATTCCTATATTATAGTTTTGTACAATCCCCTGATTCTAAGTAGCGGTATGCTTTTCATTCCTAATTTTTATTTTTGTGACTTCATTTCACCTAACGATGATGTGTACTGCCAGAGTTTGAATAACTAAATACCAGTTACTGTAAATCTAATTTCTGCATACGGCAAATTCGACATTGTATATCTCCTCAGTTCAGATCAAATCATAATATTTAGTAGACTAGAAACCAATAAATTGTAAAATCTGATAGACCAGAAAACCAAAAAGATCTAAATTGAAAATCTAAAAAAACAGCAAAGGACAAAGCTATGCAAGAGTTAGATACTTCTAAGTTTTAAGATAAATTTTATAAAATATAGATATTGCAAATTTCCAGGTAAAATCAATTTTACCTGATCAGCATCAAAGTACTAAATATGGGATGATCTTTATTGCATAAGCATCATTTCTTTGTGGTATAGCACAATACAATACAAATATATAACCAAGTCAATTATGTCAGAGGACGAAAAATGTCAATGCTTATAAAAAAAACACATGCTAGCAGTAATATGATTACATATAGAATGAAATACTTCTAACAATTGTAATCTGTAGTTCCATGCTGTAGGTACAGACGCAATCGTCAAGATAATTTTACATTTTGATTTCTTATCAAAGTTTTAAGCTTAAAAATATTTGGCCATGAACAAAAGTATTTTGTTACAATATCAATTTCTCAAACATCTAAATTCTTGGCAAACTAAAACAAATGGTATTCATCTTCCAAAACATTCATGTTACATCACTTACAAAGTCTACTGTTCCTTAGAATATTAACATAACGACCGAGTTCTAACTGTAATTTTAAAGAACTACTACGTAGCTTACATGATAAAGAGGTGTCAAAATCATAATTTTAATATGTTTCAAAATCAAAAACTAATTTATCAGAAATATATAAGCTCAACTTTTCACTTTCAACAATACTAGCTAGCCTACTTTGATAATATTGATATTTAATTCTACGTTTAATGAATTTATAGACTTATATTCTCTTGGTTTAAACATAGTACTGACTACTGGGTTGGGCTATTCTAATGTCTAATGGTCAGCTTTTGCAGATGTCATACATGAGTAAAATCCATTTCAAGTTGTTGATGATCAACTATTAAGTATTTTACGATTTTTTTATTCATTGGCATCCAATTTTGTACTTACCATGCCTTTTACTCTTTTTGTATTATGTTTTCAAGTCATTTTTTGTCAAAGGTTACTCTTAGCTACACTACCCTCAAGAAACCCCCGAAAAGAATCAATGGACACAAACTCCATAACAATCGGACCGAAAATTAAATTAAAAAAGGTACACCGTAAAGCACCATTTGGTCCCATTGATAAGCACCATTTGGTCCCATTGATAAGCACCATTTGGGTCCATTGATTCCTTATAGCTCGGAAATGGAAAGAGATATATAGGATCATTCTGATAAATGAGCCCATATCAATTTTTTCATAAAGAGTCCTTCAAAGAATACATCGAATTTTGAACAACAAATAACAAAATTTAAATATTTGACACTCGCCACTCTTGCATGCTACTTCTCGTATTAGCTTTAAATGTAGAATAAAATACGTTGATTTTCCAAGGAACAAAATGAAAGAAGTCCCATTAAAATCTAAAAATTTTTCAGACAAGTTTGAAAAACACCTAATTCAAGCCTTTTGTTTCAAAAACGGGCGGGTCGCAATATTAAAAACTATATATCATTTTGCTTCACGTAACATTATAAAAAATCATAAAGATTTGTCAACTAGAACTTAAGGATGCAAACGAACTCGAGTATCCATTGTCGCGGCCGAAGTCAGTATTAGACACATCTACTATTATTGAACCTAAAATGGAACTGCAGTCGTATATAAATAAAATAACTATTAAAAAAAAAATGGCGAATACACATCATATTTCATATAATGTAAAGTGAACACAATAAGACAGTTTTGGCGTTCCATAGTTCAGTCTTCATAATTGTGCATCAGGTGAAGAATCGAGTAGTTAGGATACATGGTAAAATTAAAGATGTAAATAATAAAGAAAAGATAAATAAAAATAAATAGATAAATAAAAAAGTAAAGTTCGGTATTTTCATTTTTTTGTGTTTTACAAATTTTACACACAGAGTACAATTCAACTTACCAGTGGCACTTAAAACAATATTTTTAGTTGATATCAAAGATATTAAAATCAGTTGGTATACACCTTCCATAATTATTGCAATCAAACAAAAACTTTTGATTCAATACCACAATATATTTACGTGTAGTAAGTGTATCTAAAGCAGCGATGCTTGGCAACAAAATTGACAAAATGATAATTATATTACTTTGACAATGAATCCAATCGGATAGAAAATAGGGTGTTTGTCTTTTATGGTTAATGTTCATATGCAAATACTCAGCATGAGTATTTTGTAATGACTGTTCTAATTGACTTTGACATGTTTAAAAAGTATCGTTTGAATTATTTAGTACGAAACTGAGAAATACGACAATATCCATGGATTATTCAAACGTACACGTTCTGAATAAAGGTAATTGCACTCTTACAGTTTGTCAACATCCATAATCCATTTTATCTGCTAAAATGAAATAAATAACTGGGACGATTATTTACAAATTGATACTAATCCAAAGAAAATACAAATAAATACAAGATGGTCTCAAGAGCCTGCATCGCTTACCTGGACTTACGCTGACATAGAGATATAAATTCGTTTCCAACAGGCCCAATGTTAAACTAGATGTTAAACTACAAATGTTTGTTCCCAATACAGGACCTCTGAGTCGTGTTCAAACTGGAATAGATTTCTGATACTATACGAAAAAAAAAATACATCAATACAGTAAGAAGGAATCACTAGTTAATGAACACTGTTGAGTTAAGGGTGGTTTATATTGAATCTGTTGTAGCGCTTCAGGTTAATTGTTTTTCGTCAATTAAAATTTAGTTTAAGAATTGTCATGTAGGAACACTTCAATTTCATAAATATTTTGTGTTTTATGTGGTATATATCTATTTTAATAAGTCACTGGATTTGAGGTGATCGTTTCCGCCTTCAATTACACGAGAGTTCCTATCTCGAAAGTCCCGTATTGGTGGGCACCTTAGATTGGATGCAGACATCTCAGAAAAAATATTTCCACGAGGACCGGCCAAAAACTGTTGTGTTCAAATTTGGCTTCAATTTGATAAGGATTTTCAGATACTATTATAACTAATTTGATTTAAATCTTTGATTTCGCTTTTCATATAGTAGGATGTCAAACTATTTTCCTCCTCGGATGAGGTAAGTATCTGCAGGATAGTTTTGAATGGAACATTTCCGGACTATTGTGACTAAGTTAGGATCTAACTGGACTGGTTGTTCTTTTAATGTGTTTAAATAGGTCAAATGTTAAAACATCTTCCCTACACGCAGCCATCATGGAGGAGGTATCGACTTGTGGGATACCGTTTTTGGAAAGGGCGATCTAATGCCCATTGTGACTAAGTTTGATTCTAACTTAACCAGTAGATCTTTGCATGTATTTTCCATAGGGCCCAATGTTTTTATCTCACTGACAGACATTTTGGAATAAGGTACGGACCTGTCATATCAATTTTTTGCATGGAGGGACCATTGTGACTACTTTTGTTGTGTTTGGAATAGTAGTTTCTGAGATCTTTTAATGTGTTTTCCACGTGATCCAATGTTATGAAATTTTTTTCAGCTGTCGGCCATCTTATATGAGGTAGGCATCTGCTGGAATCCTTTTAAGGAACATGCCACTAATTTCGGTTCTAATTGACCTAGCAGTTTCTTAGATCTGTGTTTTTACTAGGGTCTAATGTTAATCTATGTTCTCTGCTGACCGCCACTCTGGATTAGGTACAGATCAGGGATCACAACCAGTCCGGTACCAAGTCCAGCTATCCCGAGTTCCCATCGTTGTTTACGTTTGTCTTTTCTTTGCTGTTTTTATCTTGACGTGCACTTTCTTGGTAGATTGTGGCATGTAGCTGTATTATTCAGCATGTTTCCTATTATCCTATTTATTAAATGAAACCATCGTACCGAGCTGTCCAATATTTGTAAGGGACCATTTAAGGACGACAAACCTTTGTTCTAAAACAGTCTCATGTCAAAGGTGTGTCCGACGAGAGCTAAAACAACCCCTATGTTTGTTGTCGTATCGGAACGAAATGATGAATTTCAATAAAATTAATTCCATACTTTATTTCTGGTCAGTTTTGTTCAATATTTAAGAGATTGATTGATTGAATATTGTTTAACGTCTACTCAGCAATATTTCAGCTATATCAAGACGAGAACAAGTTTGTTGATAAATAATCACTTTGGGGTATGGAATGGCCATGGGACGGGAAATTCTGACTGCCACTGGAAAAGTAGGGTGAAATCGTCAAGGGCGGGGAATTTAGCCTTGTAGCCGATCACCTACGGACCACCCCAAAAAGAGCTTGCTACAAGGGTTCTTTAACGTGCAGGAAGCGTGGCATTTCTTCCAACACGTGGACCTGAGTTTACATCCCATCCGAAAGATGGGTTGTGTATTTATTAATCCCGCACAACCACGGAATGGGTCCTATTTCTATATCCCGGGACCCTCGGGGTCAGCCTCCGTATAGGAGGGGTCACACCCCGCAAGCCGGAGATACTTGGTCCTATTTCTATATCCCGGGGTTCCCTCGGGGTCCTCTGTTAGGATGGCTCATACTCCAAGCTCAGAGGATGCTGCGGGCCTATTCTTCAGCCGGGACCGCGCACGGCGGAATATTTAAGAGATGATCCAAATGTTTTCCAATGTGGTTAAACGTAAATTAGTGCCTCACATATACAACCATGTTTATTATTGAATCTTAATATGGAATGAGCTATCGTTATGAAGGACCTTTCATGCATTGCTCATTTTCATGCAGTATTCAGTTTGAGTCAATATTTTTAGTATTTTTAAAGAAGATGATTAAATAATGTTTTATCGTAAAATTTATATTTGATTGCGTTCTCTTGGCGACCATGCTTGTTGCCGGATAGGAAAAAAGAATATTATTGTAAAATAGATTTATTTTCATTTGCTGCCTTACTTCTAGGGGAGATGATCAAAATATGCAATTCCATTGGCATTCAAACATAAATTACATTCGTGCTGGCTACCGTGCCTGTTGTCGGAACAAAACAACATTAGGAATCTTTGTTAATGGTCTTCTAATATCTGTATGTTCTGTAAAGTTTGCTTTAATTTGCACTGGTACTTTCGGAGGAGTTGATAAAAATAATAACATTGATTCGATAGGGTCCGAGCTTGAACGATATTGCGTTTTTGGTCATGTTTGTTTACTGATCAAAGTGAATTAAGGGGGTAGACCTGGGGAAGCCTAAAATGTTCCACTCGTTTAATTTTTTTAATATTTTCAGTATTAAAAGTACACATGTTCATGTCGACTTTAAGCAATTTTCAACAATTTTTACCGTCCCGTTTTATGTCTAGTGTTCATCAAAGATACCTTGTTTCCTCATACTATTTGGTCCGTTCAGGACTTGACTGTGGTGTATAAAATTGGCTCTAATTAAATTTGTATTTGATTAAAAATTATTTCAAATGCAAAATTCTGTAGTTCTTACCCCAGGTCTACACCCTTAAGTTATTGATGAAAACAGATTACAATAAAATTTGGTTCCGTCGCTCTCTTAGTTTCAGAAGAGATGATATTTGCTATAGGGTCCAATGTTGAATTGTTCTGCTCCGGGAGACATGTTTGCTGCTGAGTCAGACCGAAGTAAGCAAGTTTGCGTAATATTTTCATCGAAAAAACTGAGGCCTCATTTCATGTATTCCACCCGTTGGTCCTTGATGCGGGATTTGGCCTCTTATTTCGATATTTTTGGCAACCAGTACTTCTTTTTGGCTATTTTTGGACTATGACTTTCCATATTATTTGACCACATTATAACTACCGACGAGAGATTACGCCTTAGAACAGTAGGCGTACAGCATAACAACAAGCAACTTTTGTATGTTTGTAAACGACCTTCGATATATCATTTCAGTACAGTTTTGCTTCATTTGCGTCAGTAGATCGGGAAGATATAATTAATTTCGGACGAAATAATACAGCATTTGTTAAGGAAAAGTCTTCCAAATAGATATTAATACCACCTTTACATGCACGATTTTTTTCTTACGAATCTTTACGAATGATCAAGGGGGTACTCTGACAAAGTCATAAAAAAAAGGATTCAATAGAGCATGTCAAAATTAATGAAGGGAAGATAACAGGAAACACTTACAATGGCCGAACATTACAATCACATTTCACAATCAACCAGGGAAATGCACAAGAAAAAACAATAAAATGACAAAAGACAAACATAGATAACGATAGGAACTCGGGATAGCCGGACTTGGTACCGGCACTGGCAACAGCCAGCGGTAGGGGTAAACCGGTACCCAAACACCCCCTTTCTCTATCCCGTTTACCTATAGTATAATAAACATACAAATAAAACCCAATACAGGTAGACCACTAACTGCAAGACCACAATCTTGAAAAGGAGAGAATAGACAAAACGTAATTTAGAAAGATGGGTCGAGGAGTGCTTGCCGCTAAATTGACGGCTAGCTCAAGGAGCCTAGTCTGCTGGTAAAACACTGTCGCACTACGGAATAATAATCAAATTCAAAACTTCCCGAAGGGTTTAGTAAAGAATCATCATGGATTTCAGTAGACATCGGCAGTATCAGTGAGAGGCAGTATAATTGTAAAATCTTCAGGTCATTGGACCCCAAAGCCAATTTAACGGAATCATGAAGAATATCCGGTCAATATCCCCTATTACGTAAAGAATGTAAGTTACGTCCCAGTTTTTCCTGGATTTTTTTAATCATTTTTTGACATTTTTAACAACATTTCCGTAAAAACGAGGGTGAGAAATGCATTTAATAATAAGATGTTTCCATGTCGCATTATACTTAGATACCAAATGTTCATATCTTCTATAAATTTTTTAAATATTTTTATCAATCTATGAAAATTGTAACCTTGTTGTAATAGTTTGGTAGTTCTGATGTGATAGTAAAGTTACGTTCATTAAAGTCGTCAAGAGTAGATCAGACGCGTGCGAATCGTACCAGTTGAGATATATACACCTCGTATGATGGTGCTGCAGGAACGTCGCCATCAAGAAAAGGGAAATTAGTAATAGTGAAATCAAAATCATCCCTTTTATCATAAATTTTAGTTTTAATTTTTCCAGGGTCAACGATGATAGTTAGATCGAGAAATGGGCAGTATTTAGAATCATTGTTTGCTTTATTAAGTTTCAGTTTTTGTGGGAAAATGAGGTCGACATAGTCTTAAAACTGGGGATTGTCAATAGTAAAGATATCGTCGATATACCTGCTGTTATCGTTGAAAATTTAAATAAATTGATCACTGTTTTGTATGGTTCCATCCTATAGTTTTTTTCATAAAGTCCCGTTCGTAACAGAACAGGAAAATATCTGCAATTAGAGGTGCACAGTTTGTACCCATGGGAATTCCAATGACCTGTTAATAGACGATGTTGCCGAAACGAACAAAAATGTTGTCTAGCAAAAGATTCAGTGCCTTAATCATGTCATCGCATGTCCAGGAACAATGATTTTTGTAAGTGATGTTAGAGAAGAATCCTTGCTTTTTATTACAACAAATGAATTTTAGACCAGAAAATTTAAAAGACCATTTAATAAGTTGGCCCAATTTCGATTTAATCAGTTTATGTGGAAGGGTTGTATGAAGTGTAGAAAAATCATAACTGTCAATAGACGAAACCGGTCTTTGTATTGATTTTAGTTTATCTAAAACTTCAATGGCATTTTTGACACTCCAAAAGTAATTTACACCAGAGGTTTGATAAGTTTTTTTCACAGTATTTGATAACTAACACTTTAATACAGGTAAATGCACTTGTTAAATGTTAGATGGATAAATTTGTGGTAGAACAGTTGCTTGATGCCGAAATAAAACGATGTTTGTGGGGATTTTTGTGAAGCTTAGGAACCCAGTACATAGTAGGCAAGGTGTTATCTTTAGGTGGAACTTGGAGAATATCTGTATCGCTGTAGTGTTGTTTAGTTAATGTTTTTTCGTCAAAATTAGTACGTTCGAAAGTGTCAGACTTTGCCAATTCATTTTGTTGGACATCAATATAATATTTCTTTCAAATAATTGAAACGTTGTTGGACGCTTTATCGACTGGCACAAATTCATAGTAAGATATCTTAATTTTAACTTAATTCTGTTTACAGACAGCTTAGGCGGTGACTCTTTATAATTATCTTTATAAAAATTTATTCTGTTGGTGACTTTTGTAATAATTCTATCTTTGAACATATTGAGTGCGTGTTTGTTTACACCATTTTAAACAATAATTGTCAACTGCGTCTTTAATAATATCAAAACATGCTTGCCAGTTTATTTTCAAGTCACCAGAGACGAGCTCCTTCAATACAAAGAAAAGAAGGTCAATAAGAGTTCCCTTGGTCCTCACATATCATCCTTCGTTTGCAAAAGTTGTGAGCTTGATCCGACATCACTGGAAGGAAATTGAAAAATGCAAAAACTATCTAAAATGTTCCCTGAGCGTACCTTCCGCAAAACTCGTCACAACTTTGACAATGCAAACCTTGTGGTGGTAAAAGAAAGTCGTATCTCTCATTGACTGCCAGGTCTGTGGTCTACAGTATGTGGGTGAAAGTGTCCAACCGTTCAACAAAAGAGTGAATGGACATCGCAGTGACCTCACCAAAAAAACTTTCCTGCTCTTCAATCTCAATCTCAATTTCAACTCACCTGGGCATTCTTTGGAAAATTTTGCAAGATTAAAAGTCACCATCATTGATCATGAGTGGGTCTGGAGCGATAAACAGTGACAATCGACAAAAAGCTTCTAGAACAGAGAATTATGTTCATTATAACCGATTGACATTAACAAATAATCACAGTAATTTGTTTTTATCCCGTTCATTTAAGTATTCATTTTTCACAGTATCTGTTTACATATTTCTTATTTATTACAGTTGTACATGATATGTTTAGCGGGGCTAATTTCCTGCCCTATCCATCTCTCCCATTTTCCGATGGCAGTCAGTACTCATTGCCCTGCCACCTTTACTTTTTGATTAATTTGTTCTCGTTCTGATATAGCCAAGACGTTTAACTTTAACTTTTCAATCAATCAAGTTTTGTCGGGTAGTCATTTAAGAAAAATACTTTTGAAATCTTTGTGTTTAAATTGTCATCTTGTGTTTAGGTGAAATATCTTTATACGTATTTTATCACTATAAATCTGCACTGAGTAGACATAAGTTGTCGAAATGCGCATATGCAGAAATTAAATTCACAGTAACTTCGGTATTAAGTTATTTCTATTCCCAGAGCAAGGAAAATAGGAAGTCCCGGATCGACAGAATATACGAGATAGACAATTAACTGGAGGCCGAGTTTATTTTCCACCACGCATTACTTGTATCAGTAAGAATATCTAGATTGGATTATTCTTCAAGTTTAAACCAAATTTGCTCATGGAACCTCCAACCGACTTTATATTCTTCAAATGAATAAACGAATATTAACATTTTGATTTCAAATTTCATATATTTACCATTTTCGGTAGAAATGTGAACATGTTCTATATAATTAAAGAGAGAATTTTTGAGATAATTGTTCATTGCCGGCGCACTCGATTTTTATAAGATTTACAGACCTCATGGTATGTCAGACTTACAGACCCCCGTGGCAAGTCAGATTCACAGATCTCATGGTAAATCAGACTTTCAGACCCCATGGTAAATCACACTTACAGACTCCCATGGTAAGTCAAACTTATGGACCCATGTGGTAAGTCAGACTTACAGACCCCTTTGCTAAATCAGACTTACAGACCCCTTTGTTAAGTCAGACTTACATTCCCCTTTGTTAAGTCGGAATTACAGACCCCTTAGTTAAGTCAGACTTATAGATTCCGTGTTAAGTCAGACTTTCAGACCCTTTTGGTAACTCAGACTTACAGAACCCATAGTAAGTCAGATTTGGAGAACCCTATGGTAAGTCAGACTCACAGATCCTATGCTAAGTCAGACTTACAGACTCTTTTTATAGTTGGTCTTCATGATTTGTATGGAAAATTACAGCATTTTGCACATATGTTTTATGCATTTTAAACATTTTTATGAAATTGTTGATTTCCTATGTTTGGGTTCTTGTACTGCTGATGAGGAATTACTTTCCAAAATGGCCATACAGCTCATTAAAATTTATTTCAGTTGGAGTTAACATATGTGTTATGGTCTCATATTCATTTGTTCAATATCCTTTCGTAAAATATTTAATATAAATGTACATGATCTTACATTATTTTTCATCCACGGTGAATCTCACTTCATATATTTAATGTATTTTAATGATTTTTTCTGATGTTTTAAAATTTAATTTGTTAGAAAGTATGGCAGGTGTATGTTGCTTATACTTCTGGGAAATTGACTGCATTATTGTATCTCTTCATATATTAATTATGAACTTTTTACACAAGAAATTAAACAGTATGACAGGTATATGGTTTACTTCTGTGAATACTTTGAAACTGAATGCTCTTTTTACCTCCAAATGAATTATCAAGTATTTAGACAAATAATTCTCTGAACATTAATTTTTTAGCTCACCTGGCCCAAAGGGTCAGTGTGAGCTATTCTCATCACTTGGCGGCCGTCGTCCGTCAGTAAACTTTTCACATTTTCATCTTTTCCTCTGAAACCACTGAGGCAAATTCAATCAAACTTTATAGGAATGATGTTTGGAAGGTCCTTACAAAGATTACCCATTTTGTTAAGATCCGATAGAAAACATGGTCGCCAGTACGGAACTTTGGTTTACCATTGGACCCTGTGAAAAAAATCTCATTTTCATCTTTCTCTGAAACCACAAAGGCAAATTCAACCAAACTTCACAGGAATGATGTACTAAAGGTCCTTAACAAAGATTGCTCATTCTGTTCTGACCCGACAACAAAAAACATGGTGGCCAGCGCGGAACTTGGGTTTAATATTGAACCCTTTGGAAAAATCTCATTTTCATCTTCTCCGCTAAAACCACTGAGGCAAATTCAACCAAACTTCACATGAATGATGTACTAAAGGTCCTCAACGAAGAGTGCTCATTTTATCCGATAAAAACATGGCTGCGAGAGCAGCATTTAGGTTTAACAATTAACCCGATGGGAAAAATCACATTTTCACCTTCACCTTAGAAACCGCAGAAGATAATTCAACCAGAAAAAAGGTTTCTCATTTCGATCAGATCCGATACAAAACATGGCCGCCAGCGAGGAAAATAGTTTAACATTGGACCCTGTGGGAAAATCACAGTTTTATATTCTCCTCTGAAACCACTGAAGCAAATTTAACCAAAATTTACAGAAACGATGTACTAAAGGTCCTTAAAATAGCACTCATTTCGTTTCGATCGAAAAAAAAAAAAAAAAAAAAAAAAAAAAAACATGGCCGCCAGCGCGGAAATTGGGGTTAACATAATCACATTTTCATTTTCTCCTCACCAACTGCTGTGGCAAATTCAAACAAACTTAACAGGAATGATTTACTACAAATCCTGTACATAGATTGCTCAAATTGTTCTGATCTGCCAAAAACATGGCTGCCGGCGTGAAACTTGGGTTTAACATTTGACACTATGGGAAAAATCACATTTTCATCTTTTTCTCTGAAACCGTTGAAGCAAATTTAACCACATTTTACAGGAATGATGCGCTTAAGATCCTTTACAAAAGCTTATTGTCAGGTGAGCGATACAGGCTCAGTCTCTGAGCCTCTAGTTAGAGAATTGAAGACAGAAAAACTGCCGAGATATGTTTTTAGTGCATTTATATTCATACTAGGAATTAAAACTTTTTAAAACTTTTTAGTTATTTGTTCTCCTCTAGCTTTTAAACACATCTTGCTTGTGATTTTTCAGATAGCTTGGTTTAATCTTCACTGTAGAAACAAAGTTATTGACATGGTCCTCTTCAGAACTTAACTGCATTTTTTACAATTTGGTGTGTTGATGAATTATTAGTTTACAAGGTATGATAAGTCTCTTATTACATATACATTGTTATTGTTTCAAAATACAAAAATACCGAAGTTGCAGAAAAAAAACCAGTAAATTTCGTTATGCTGTACACGTGTTTCAAGGAGTAACCTCTCACCAAAGACCGATATTTAAAAAAAAAAAAAAATGAAATTAGCAGTTTACATCCTTGGATTGCAGAACTGATCTTTAAGAAAGGGAACATCCTTACATGTTTTATACAATAAATTTTCCAGAATCCCGATTTCGTTGTTCGAATATTGAGAATTGGATCATCCAAAGTGTTTTATTAAAAAGCATCTGTGGTATGAAGGAACTGTCTTAATTAAGTAACAAAATTAGGAATAAAATGTTAAATCCACATAAAATATATAATGTTTTTACATGCCCACTTCAAATCTTTAATCTTATTATAACCAGACCATGAATAATAAGTTCATGGAGCGGATCCTGTGTAACCTTCCGGAGTACATGTACATTTGTACCTGGTGATACCTCAGTTTTTGCAGGGGTTCACACTGCTAGTGCTTTAGTTTTGTAGCGTTCTTGTTCATTTTTGTTTCTTTTGTCTGATAACGCTGTCTCAATTCGTGTTGGATATGGATTGCCGTGTTTTTTTACTTTCGATTTTGGAATTTCCTCTTTCCTCATTTTGCTGCCGATATATTTGATAGGGACATGAGTCTTGCATGTTATGAGGCTTCTTTCTTATTCTAAAATGTAAAGTGCTCCTGATATTAGAACTTTAGATAAAAATCAAATATTATTACTGCGCATTTTGCGTTTGAGCTCTCATGTATGTATTCGTGGTGTCACGAATTTGAGCTATATACCTAAAAAATTCAATACTGCCATTACAAATTTCGTTCCGATTCTGAATTAAAAATTCGAGTCATATTTCATGTACTGAAGGATGTGGTCAGGTGAAATTACTTAAATCTATGATTTAGAATTTATATAAAAAATGAAGAGAGCATTGGTAACAGAAAACATTGAGCTAAAAATATTGATAGGTTATGACTCAGGGTAAGAAAATGTCAATAACCAATCAGCTACTTAACAGATCTTTCAAAAACATATATGCCTCACTAACCGTGTGATGTGTGCTGTTAACAGAGCAGAACATGCTTACTCTTCCGGGGCACCTGATATCACTCTCAGTTTCCTGGGAGTTCACACTGTGAGTGCCTTGGTTTTGAATGTTATGTTTTTTTATTTCTGTGCTTTGCGGCTGTCTTGCGTCATTGTTTTCTGTGTTCTCGTTTTTGCCATTTATTTGGACTATGATTTTTGTAAGTGCCGCTCCTTTGTTCCTTTTGGTATTCTACTGCCTTTGTTTTATGAACCTTGTTTTCGAGNAAAAAAAAAAAAAAAAAAAAAAAAAAAATGACGGGAAAAGGCTCTCTCTGCTTTTTACCTTACACTGAAACTATAAGGGGACATTTTAACTGGAAATAAAATCTACAATTTATTCAAATTTTGTAAAACGATTTCATATCATGTATTGATTGTGTTTATGAAAAGAAAATTGGTGTTCATGAGGCAAAAATTACATGCTATTCTAAGCAAAAAATATGAAAGGGTTCCGAATATTTTATCAGACTACATCCTTAATTTTCGCGAGATTGTGATACACATGTAGCATTGGATTTAAATATAATTTTGAAAGAAAACATTTTCAGATAATCTTTTAAAGACGTGAAATTTGAAGTATATTCCACTTTTGGGTCTTTCATATCTTATTCACATCCATCCCGTCAGCATATGCTGGTCAAAAGTCAAAAATGGAAAAAAAGAAAAGAAAAATGGGCTGGACGCGAAGCGTTTTTAACATGTTCATTGCTTTCTAACATTATTTTTTACTTGATGGAGTTTTTTAAATTTTTATGCCATGTCAAAAAATATGTTTCTTAGAATGTACTTAGCAGGAGCAAACCAATCTTTATTCAATTCATAATAAATTGATACATTTTGTAATTATATTTTACTTTCATATCAAGAGCAAATATATTGATACCGGTTTAACGAAACAATGCCATTTTATCCCCGCAATTTCGATTATGAATATTTCAAAAATATCAATTTTTCTTTTTCGATAGCCATATTTTTAATTGACTAAAATTATAGAAAGATGTTAGACTTAATTCATATGTGAAAATAATTTAAGATGATTTTTTAAACATATACTGTACAGGGCTTTATATTCGTGGTACAAAATTTTCGCGGTTTTCAGTATTGAATTTATTTGCGGGGTTTTATATTCGCGGATTTTAAGTTAAAGTCATTATGTTCATTTATTTTAAGGTTAACAGTAAAATATTCGCGGGTACAAATTTTCGCGGTTATCGTTTTTAACGCGAATAGCGCGAAAATTAATACCTCGCGAAATATAACAACCATACAGTAGTAAAAAAAACTTCCATTTTTTTAGCTCAACTTTAAGCAATATTAGCTGCATATCTTCAATTTTTTGGAAGTTCTAGAAACGCATTGTGTCGTATCCATTTGTCTAGAAGTTGATATCAGATGAAAACGCCATGAATACTTCATAATTTCGATTATTTAACTAATTTAGAATACGATTTTGAACAATAATGGCGGGTGATTAATGTTCGACACTGACCGAGATATTATTTATAGTCAACATAAACAAACATACCATCAATCGGCAAACTTCGGCTGGGTGATGTTTGTCTACACTTGATATTGGTGATGCGGTTGCCGGTTTACACACAACTTTTCGGACTATTTTGCTCCAAGGTATATAGTTATTAACAAATCTGGGAAAAATGCGAAAAAATTTACTCCGGATTACAATTCTTTTCATGTTCCGTCTCCGGCGTTGGTTAACAGTTTACCATATGCCCGACTGGGTTCATATTTCAAGGGAGTCAGTCTATAATGAATACTTAAGGTAAATTCTCGACCAGTGCAATGTACACGTGGAGTTATGTTTAAATCGACCATTGAGATTTCAAAAAAAAAAAAAAAAAAAAAAAAAAAAAAAAAAAAAAAAAAAAAAAAACCTCCTTGTTTAAAAATAATTAGGATATCCTTGAAAGAATAATATGGGTTGCATTTTATTATTTTGCCAATGAAAACAATGTACGCATGTATCGGGAACATTTCATCTGAGGTCGCATGCATGCGAATCATCTCGAGAATACATTCTTTGTTGACCAGCAATTAATTAATTCATGTTACATTTTCCTTTATTTTGAAGCTTTGTATATGTTTACACGAGGTATTGGACTTGAAACTGCTTAATTTCTGCATACTAAAACTTGAAATGATGAATTCTTCTGGAACCAAAAAAATTGAAAAAAAATACAACTCATATTGCTTTAAAACATTCATCATAAAAATATACGTACCGAATTGATTTACACATTGAAATGTCCAGGATACTCTAAACTTAAATTTGATTAAATTGGGAGATTTTTCTTTAAGTTCAAAAACTTTGGCACTTGAAATAGACTAAATTGTTTTTTTTCCTAAATTTTATTATTTTCATCCTATTTGAGTCATGTTTCTTTTTCCTTTTAATCCTTTTCCGTCAATTTTTGTAACTATTTGATGTCAATATCTGAATAGAAAATAACGAATTTATATGTTTTATTGGCCTTGGAGAACAGATTTAATCAACAAGAACAGAAAGTACAATTTATCATTAGTAAATAAAAAATCACAGGCAGTTCGATCCGTAATCACATGAAAAAAATCGGGAGGGGTGATTTCTATTCGGGTGACCAGTTCCACCTATGTTGCTAAGTAGCAAATCGAGGTGAATAAGTACATGAACAGAAAGTGCAATTTATATATCTGAGTTATTCCGTAATACGTA
The DNA here is from genome assembly GCA_002080025.1 of Modiolus philippinarum. Lineage (NCBI taxonomy): Eukaryota > Metazoa > Mollusca > Bivalvia > Mytilida > Modiolidae > Modiolus > Modiolus philippinarum. Next base: position 49,522 of record MJUU01024565.1, read on the forward strand.
AAAATAATCGTAAGTTGTAATTACGTATGTATTTCGAATCCATTGCTATAAATAGGCAATACACATGATACAGGTAACAAATAATATTTTCTTCTTTGACAAATAACTACGCGACATTGAGCATTGAACAGGGACGTAAATACTGTGCATATTTGTATGTGTATATTTTTTATCGATTTTATACAGCAACATCGTCACTTTTCGACATACAAAAGCGAATTTTGAAAGAAATTTACTATATTTGATCGGAAACATGCAGCTCTTTAGATACTTTAATAGCACTGACGCTCACTTGACATTTCTCGGATGATTTTAAGAACTTTCCGCCTTCTGCATACGAGATAAAAATAGCATAATTTCTCGCGAATCAGGCGGTAATTCAGTTTAAGGGGACAAGTCTATTGTTCAAACATTGGATAAATGAAAATAATCGAGACATAAAAAGGATACAAAATGACTGTCCAGTTGTCATCTGTGTTAAAGCGCACATATAACACACAAGACAAATGGACAGTCATTCCCAGGTATTACTTCAATAAACTTGGAAGGGATCTTCTTCTATTAAAAATGAATCTCAACAATATAAATGCATTGGATAAATGTACATTCAACTCATTACCAGAATTCTATCAAGACTTAATAAAAACCTGGATTAGCAAAAAAAGGGGGCAAATTATAAAACCCAAGATTTTCTGGATATTAGAAAACAAATAATATGTGAAATTCAGCTTATTCAGTTTAAGGGGACAAGTCTATTGTTCAAACATTGGATAAATGAAAATATACTCAGTATTAATGATATCATAGATGACAAACAACGGCAGTAGAATACCGAAGGAACAAGAAAAGCATGACTACAAAAATCGAAGTCCAAAGATGCATCTCTGTAGCAGTACAAATGTAGCTCTACCAAAATTTAAAGATAAAAAAAACTGGATTCAAGAAATGTATATGATCAAAAAGGCTATACTAAAACATTCAATTTGGCAAAATATCTTGAACATGGAAACATCATATAAAACAAAAGTTAATATTACTAAACGAACTAAAAATTTAAAAATAATGTACGGAAAAAAATAGGAAAAAATCAGATTCGGATACTGATAACAAAAAATATACTTGGTGCTATTATGTCCAAATGTAAAACCTTTAGGGTTTCTTATTTGGGAAATCTTAAAAAAAAATTGAATACTAAATTCAAAAATACTTAGGACTCCATATTTAATTATTAACGTTTAGATTTTATCTGCACTGAAAAGACACAAGTTGTCGAAATGCGCATATGCAAATATTAAATTCACAGTAACTTCGGTATTTAGTAATTAGATAATAATAAATACAAAATGTTCAGGTGGAAACTTCTCCACTTCATATTGCCATGTAATGACTTGCTATTTAAGTGGAAAATAAAACAGGATAAGTTTTGTCATCATTGTCATCAGAGAGAGGACTACAACCATTTTAACATATACAATTGTCCATATAACAAATACTACTAGAGTAAGAAGGGTATGGAAAGTTCAAGAGATCAACTTCCTTCACAACGTACACGCTGTATCTCCATAGACGCTCGCCGCGGTTACAATGTATACAATGTCATAAATAAGTACTTTTACGTCTTTTGTTGTAACGTGTCTTTTCAGGTAGATTTATGGAAAGCCGTTGTGGAATTTATTCCCTATTTATTGATATCTATAAATGAATTATAGATATTAATAAATAATTATAGATATCAATAAATCATTTATAGATATTAATAAATA
>MJUU01024567.1:10537-33810 GCA_002080025.1 Modiolus philippinarum
TCTTTTTTGAAACTGCTTTAGAAGCCAATTCTAACCAAACTTTGTATGAATGATGTATAGAAGGTCCTTCAAACACTGTTTTAATTTGGATTGTTCCATGACTACTGTTTGGAATGAAGATTTCCTTTAAACATACACTTAATATACACACATTCTAAAATGGGCACATGTTAACCAGGTGAGCGATACAGGCTCAGGTGAGCCTCTAGTTTTAAGTTAAGGATTTCCTTTGTTTGGGTTCTAGTGCTGCTGGTTGAGGGTAAATTTCCGAAATGGCCATGCAGCTCATTAAAATTAATGCAGTTGGAGTTGACATATGTGTTATTGTCTCATGTTCATTTACTCCATATCCTTTCGTAAAATATTGCTTCTGAAAACTGAGACTCTAACCCCCTTAAAATTATGTAGAATATCATATTGTTGATTTTAAAGCTAGTCAATGAAGGACCCTAATAGATAGATAGCAGTTTTCGTTAGCATGGCATAGAATAAAAACTTTTTAGTTGTTTTTGTTGTTTTTTTTTTTTTGTTTCTTTTAGCTAAAGATGAAAATAAGTTAACATAGGAATCTATGGTTAATGGAGAATGAAAGGATAAGGAGTAAATGCACATGAGACAAAGTCTCTACATTACATGGTAAAAAAACAAGCAAAGGAACAACACTTTTATTGTCATTCGTCATCTTGAAGTCAGCATGAGGCCTTCAACAACGACCATATTTTAAATCTTCTGAAAATGAGAGGTTAAATGGAATCAAGCTTTAACATGAGCAGTCTTGGATGGTCATTGTCAAAAAGGTATCTTGACTGTAAATTCAATATCCGACTATAGCCACCATCAAAAACATCTCATTATCAAACCCTGTTCAAAAACATTTTCAACGGTCGTCTACGAATTACATGTAACACGGAAACATAGGGTCAAACTCTGTCACAATAGTCTTTCATCCCCATGAACTGCTTGTTGGGCTCACAACTGATTAGTGATGGCAACCTTGAAGTTTAGTTTAACATTATCCCGACTGGGGTTAACACATTCAAAAATCTTTTTTTCTGAAAAAATTTGGCCAATTTGAACCAAATTTTGCGAAAATTTACATTTCCAGGTTTCCATTTAAATATGTTAAAAAATGGATAACAGGAAACACCTACAATGGCTAAAAATTATAATTACATGCAACAATTTGCAAGGGAACTACACAAGAAAAACATGTATAAGATAAGAGACAAACGTATACAACGATAGGAACTCGGGACAGCCGGACTTTTTACCGGCACTAGCAAAAGCCAGTGGTAGGGTTAAACCGGTTTATGGTTACCCAAACCTCCCCTTTATCGGTCCCGTTTCCCTATTGTTTAAAACATACGAATAAAACCAAATACAGGTAGATTACTAACTCCATGTGTCTGCCAGTTTTGAACCTCATGAAAGATGTCTGCAAAATCATTGGACACTGTAGAAAAATGAATGTTCTTCGCTGAAATCGCTAGGCAAATGGGAACCAGACTTTATCCCAAAAATGTAACATTGGACCCTTTGTAAACACATTCATTCATCTTACTCTCTGAAACTAATTTGACAAATAAAATCAAAACAAATGGCTATGACCCTAAGAGTGAAAAATATCTTTCATGTCTTTTTCCTTCAAGTTGGTCGCTATCTATTGGTTGCGAACTGTAAAGCATACGATTGAAATAATAAAAAAAATGTATCAAACATGTTAACAATATGCATATTAACAAGGCTAAATATGCGACTGAAAGGTACGACAACATGCTGAAATAGCGTTTAGATTCATATTATTGGATTAGATACTTTATATTACAAAAAAAAAACAGTGGACTTGGGTTAACTGTGAACGAATAAAACAGTTGATGCTTCCACACCTATATATATATAGTGCTTTTGTCGGGCAATTGTAAGAGCACTTTGCCAAATTAATTGATGTTTGTTGACAATCCCGCACCCATGACCAAAGCTCATTGCTGAAGGCCTCATGGTGACTTCAAGATGAAGAAGAACAACAAAAGCGTTGTTCCTTTGATTGTTTTTACCATGTATTTGTAGAGACTTTGTCACATGTGCATTTACTCCATATCCTTTTATTCACCATATATAAGGATATTTGTCGAAACAGAAACAATTCAAAACAAATTAAAACAAAAACTATTTCCAAAGTCTGAACTAAAACATAATATAAACAATTAAACCATTGTTGTGACGTCATTCTATTGTATAAACTGTGGATTCTTGTTAAAGAACCAACGGCTTCCCCACTATTGTTTTCTGCAATTTAAAGTTTTAATATGTCCTGAGGGAAATGTACGTTTACTACATTTCATTGCGAACTGATGGTCCGATTAAGCGAAATATTTTTCCCGTCTAATGTTGTAATACCCTCGTAAGGCACGGACCTTTAGGTTTTTCATATTTGGGGAGGGGGTGGCAGGGGTGGGGGTTTGAGGGTTGCTTGGATTTTCACCCGGGTTGGGAAACTTTTGGACCGTATGGTCGGAAAATTTGTTGTTTGTTTTTAATGTACAGTGTGAGGGCTAGATTGTTTTTTTAACCCAGGTGCTGGTGTCAGAGGCTTTTTTTAGCATAGAGAGGGCCCACACTCCCAGCCCTATCCCTGAAATCAAATGGTCCGTGCTTTACTGTTAGGTTATGTAGGTTGTTCCAACTCCAGTAATGTATATATTACACATGTTGTAGAAGCTGGTACATCGTAATTTTTATTTCCTTAAAGTACCACTTGATTCAATACATATATTATATATCTGGGGCCGTGTTAACGAAGCTGTCTTAGGACTAAGATATGTCTTTAGATGGTCGTATGACATATTTTAGTCCTAAGTCAGGTTAACGAACGGGTCCTAAATTAAGATATTTCCTAAAATCAATCCTAAATTTAAGACACCAAAAAAGTCTTAAGTTAATAATATTGACTAAAAACCACAATTTTCCACTTCTGTACATCAGATTCAGGAACAACTGATCAAATTATTAGTTACATGTACGATTTTACTCGCACCGATATTTTATTTACTTTTATATCCAACTTGCACGATTTTATCCTTTGACCCTGTTGTGACATTACACGATAACATCGTTATGTACACTACATGTATTTAATACATGTATTGATTAGTATACAATACCCCCGACTTTCCTTCATTACATTTTGATGCGATTTGATTTCATACATCATTTTATAGATATCACAATTAGTTTGAACAAAGTTATTCCAAAAATATCAATTAATTCAATACTTGATTTTATCACTTACACTTTTTCATATTCGTTGCATAGTTTACAACTCTTATAAATTGTTACTTCGGTATTTTCTTACTTTTGATCATCTTTATTATTGAAATAATTTTCTATTATTTTTATAGGACATTAATTAGGATATCCTAAACTAGGATAGTCCTAAGATAGCTTTGTTTTACAATCTCAGACATGTCATAAGATGGTCCTAACAATGTCCTTAAATATGTCCTAAGACATGTCTTAGGACATATCTTAAGATAGTTTCATTAACACGGGCCCTGATAAATACGCGGAAATGTTCTATTTGATTTGGATCTTTTCTCTTTAATACACATTGGTTACATTGGGTGCCATCTTCGCTAGCCAAGGGTTACGATTCGCTCCACTCATCTTCACCCTTGGCAGATCAAGCTGGATTCTGTAGTCTCAAATTCACGCTTTCGATTGGTTGCAGTTAATCTTCGCTGCAGCCAATCAATTCGCTTACATTCAGATTCTTAATATATATCGTAACAATAAAACTTAAAATATGGTGTTTAGTGATTTTTCTATTTTGCAAACTTTCCACGATTTTATAACCTTTATTTACTTTTGAAGGATTATTTCCTTGTAGTTAAATATATTGTGAATTGTTGTATTATTAGATGCAATGAATTATCTTTAATTATTACAATAAATCATACTGAAACTCTTACTTCAAAGGGAAATAATTTGAAACGGTTGTGTCACAAATTGTGGCTCAATCCGCCAAGGTTGAAGAGGAGAGGAGCGGACCCTTGGCTAGCGAAGATGATTGGGGGCGGGGGTGGCACAACATCAAGAAATCAATTTCATAATGTTTTACGAGTTACCTCTTGTTATCAGTATTAGTTCATAATATATACAGAATTCTACTTCTAACTGTGGTGAAAAGAACAGTCATAGATCCAATTGGCTTTCCAGCTGTACTGGAATGATCTATTTCTTCAAGAATATTTGTACATGTAAGGAAGACAATTCAATGAAATATCCGGTTTGTACACATTTTTCATGAATTCATTTTATCTGTACCACTGTGCTGTTTGTAAAGAAAAAAGGTCTATGACAAAGCAAAACCTTAAAATATCATTGACAGGTGATATGTATCTGCAATCAAGATTCCTATGAGTTGAGCCCAGAGCCCTAGTGTTGGAGCCTGGAGCCCGTGTGCAAGAGCCCTGAGCCCTAGTGTTAAAGCCCGCAACCCTGTGGTTTAACCCAGATCCCAACATTAAAAATGGTTGGAGCCTAGCAGTCCAGCGCCCATTTTATTCCCCATCATCACATCCTTGAACTGAAAGTTTTTGGCAAATCTTTTGTTAAACAGCAATTTCAGGAGATCCTGACCTTAGTAAAGAAATGAAAGGACTATACAATTGTTAAGATTGTACTTGTAAATATTCCTAGTTTAATTATTTTTATGTGTTACAGTTTAGGAAGAGGTAGCACTAGGTCATAATAAAAAATCCTAGATTGTCATCCCCTCTTGCCCCGATTTTTTGACACACCTTAACAAATTTCACTTTGATTTTTTGGCAAATTTTGGTCGTTTCTATTAAAATGAAAGCATTTTTCCGAAAAAAAAATGATAAAAATATATAATAAAATTCGCCCATCCGCCCATAATGTTTAAAAAAAAATGGACGAGACTCTAGGAAAAAATTTGTTATGGCCTTATCTTAGTGTTTTATATACTAAAAATACAAATGACCCATAAATTGCCGAAATGGTAAGAATTGCTGAATGTAAACAAAAAGATGCGAAATGTTATAAAACGTTGACAATTACGAAATCTATACAGTACATGTACTTTAACTTATTTTAATTATATCCTAGATTCTCATCCCCTCTCGACCCGACTTTTTGACACACCTTAACAAATTTTATTTTGATATCTGGCAAAGTTTGGTACATTTCTTTTAAAATGAAAGCATTTTTTCCGAAAAAAATGATTAAAAATATAAATTAAAATTCGCTCATCCGCCTAAAATTTTGAGAAAAAAATGGATTAGACTCTAGGAAAAATTTTGTTATGGCCTTATCTTAGTGTTTTATATACTATATATACAAATGACACATAAATTGTCGAAATGGTAAGAATTGCTGAGTGTAACCAAACGAAAAGATGCGAAATGTTATAAAACGTTGACAATTACGAGGTCTATACAGTACTTCAACATATTTTAATATTTACTAAATTAGAATTATAGGTACGCGGATATCAAAGTGTCACTTATTTGTCCAGCCGTGACAAGGTACCCATGCCGACCTTTACAGTCCGTTTTAGCATCAAAGGAACATATTATCGATACATTCATGGGTGATTTGATAAGACAATAGCAAATTGGCGTGAAGGACAATTGCCATAGAAACGACATCTCTAAACTTAATGATAAATTTCCAGCTTGGCCATACAGTTTCAATTACCAGTTGAAAGGAAAGTTATTATCACCGAAAAATTGGAAAAACGAACCTTTTGAACGGGAAAATCTCGGTATGTTAATTATGACATTTTCCATAATTTGTTTTAATATACTAAATAACCAAACCTCTACTTTTTGTTTGTTTTGTATTTGCTTTTTTTGTTCAATTAAAAAAAGGTCATTAGTGCCGGCGGGGACATGCTCCTTTGACCCCGCTGTATCCGCCACTGTTTAAAAGATTTTTTATGAAGTCGTTTCATCTATTTCCATTGAAAAGGTTTTTGTATGATGGGATTTTATCAATAAGACGTAATATAATAGACGTTTCAAATACGAACAGCACAGTGAAGTCATTTCCCCCTTTTTGGGGGAGGGGGTAAAGATTCTATAGTATATTAATTAAATATGAAAAAGAAAGGAAATGGGGTAAATGTCAAGGAGACAACATCCCATATCCAGGTTAAAACGACCAAAAACAAAGCATCTAGGGGTCACCGTACTGTAAACATTATATTTGTTTCCCTTTTTTAAATATTTCATTTAATTCCAATTGAAAAAAATGACTAGATTAAACAAATATAACCAAAAAATTCCTTCTCCCCTCCCCTGCCATTTCCTCGTGCAGGTATTACCCTGGAGTTAAATGTATAAACATATGTTTTGGCAGAAAGTTTTTCATTGTGCAAACAAAACTTACGTTTTCTTTTTTCTTCGTTCTTCTTTTAAGTTTTAGAATTTTAACAATTTTCACCGACATTGTTTTTACTGAATTTATTGCCCTCTCGACTCATTTGGAAAAATACATAAACCACAATTGAAATTTTTTTGAATATTAGATATCGGTTAAAATCAAACTTTTAGAACAGCTTCATCCATATTATTCTTCTTTGACATTGTGTGAACTTTCGATCATAAAGACATATATATTACGAAGATAACAATGCAGTAATTAGATTGGTTACATAAATGTAACCAAATCTTGATTACATAAATGTCTCAACAATAGTTTACGTAAGAGAAACAATTGCCAAGTGTGAATTCATGATAAAAAATCCATTCGCCTCCGGCTCGTGGATTCTTTTTCATGAATTCACACTTAGCCATTGTATCTCCTTTACAGAATAGAGAGCTAAATTTGATACTGATTTTGATCACAAACGTAACACAAGAAATAAAAAATATCTCAGTTTCTGTATATCAAAAACAAAAAAACTTTTTTTTCTATATACTGATACAGGAAAAAGCAACTGTGTTGTGCACAGGATATTTATTTCCCCTCTTTGTTTCCTTTAATTTTAGTGGAAAAACGCGTTTCAATCAGAATTTGTAATTAAGTCAACTTTTATATACATATTTTATGAACAACAATGGTTTATTGTAATTGCACGTATCGATGAAAACTTGTCTTGACAATAAATCACTCGCTGTGAACGCAAATTTTTCACAATCTTAAATCAACACTTTTTAACATAGAACGAAATGTCATGGAAGAAGAAAATAAGCCAGCATATTTGTACAACGTGTTGTCTAAATAGTCTAGAGAGACATATATTTTTAACCAGCACAACACTTGGAACTGTCTACAGACTCAAAAGAGAAATAAAAATATCCAAAGCAATTTCATGCTAATAGGAAGCAAATGATTTTTTTTCTCACAAGCGCAATATGTTTTTGACGTATCTTTCCTGGCTTCACAACTAGCAATCAGAAACGTTACCCTACAAAGTAATTTATTTGATCTCTTAAACATACAAACTTTTGATTTTTCTACTCATTATACATGTACTACCCTGCCACACAATAAATGGAAAACAGTAATTTCTGATTTGATACATCAATGTTTCTGCAATAAAAACGTAGAGCGCAGATACACTTATTTAGTAGTAAGGAAAGACAAAACGTATTTTGTTAAGAACCACACTGAGTCAAACAAGAAGTACACAGAGAATGGCGTAATTAAGATGTTGGAATTTTTAATAGACAATATTTTTTTGTCGAATTTGGAGGCCGCGTTTTTCAGCAGACAATCGGGATTCCCATGGGAACTAACTGCGCGCCACTTTTAGCTGATTTCTTTCTCTTCTCGTACGAGGCCAAGTTTTTACAAGGGCCAACACAGAAAAAACAAAAGCATTTAGCCCAGTCCTTTAATTTCAGCTTCCGCTACATAGACGGTGTACTTTCTCTTAATAATCCAAAATTCAAGGAATATTTACACCAGATCTATCCCAATGATCTTGAAATTAAAGAGACTACTGATACATCTACTCCAGCTTCGTACTTAGATCTTCTTATATACATTGACGAAGACAGACGTTTGAAGTCTAAGCTATATGACAAGCGTGATGACTTTAACTTCCTAATTGTGAACTTTCCCTTTCTGAGCAGCAATATACCTACCTCTCCAGCATATGGAGTGTACATTTCTCAATTGATCCGTTACTGTCGGGCATGTAGTGTATAGTGATTTTTTTTAATAGAGCCAAAACACTGTCCCAAAAGCTGCTTAGTCAGGGAGTTGTTCAGCCTTTGTTACTTTCATCCCTTCAGAAATGTTATGGCCGTCACCATGACATCATTGACAGATATGACAAGTCTGTGTCCCAAATGAAAACGGACATTTTCAGCTAGATTTCACGTCTTCATGGATTTGACATACCCGGTTTTGACTCTACCCTGGATTGACTCTCTGATAGTGTAACGGGTGCCACTATTGGAGCAGGACATGCTTGCCCTTCTGGAGCACATGTTGTCACTCCCAGTCATCATGGGAGTTCACACTATGAGTGCCTTAGTTCTTAATGTCGTCGTTTTTATTTCCGTCTATTATGGCTGTCTCACGTCCTTTTTTTTTCTCTATTGCGGTTTTTGCCATGTCTTTGGACTTCGATTTTTGTAATCATCACTTCCTTTGTTCCTTCGGTATTCTACTGCCGTTGTTTTGTTACATGGCAAATTAAACCACACAGATTTTTAAGCTGTGTTCTTTTTCCTTCATTTAAGCACAATTGAGTAAGTCTAGTGAGAGTTGTTGTATAATATGTTAATTTTGAAAAAAAAAACAAAACAATATTAATGGCATGCAACTTATTCATTCATCTTACATCAAAAATTGTCTGACAAAAATATAGAAGACGATAAATTTAGACTGGTTTTTATAAAATAATGAACTAAGAAAACACCGACTTATGATACCTATGTCCAATTTGCACACTTTTTTTACTTAGTAATACGCTTATTAGCCATTTATAATTAACCAGGTTACAGACAAATGTTAGGTACAGAGATTAAATAAACTTACCATTGAGCAAAATGATAACAGACAACAAAAAAGTCGTAAACATCCATGAATCCATATTTGAAACTTTAAAAGTTTTTAATCACAAAATTTAATGAGAATTCGAAATAGCATCTTTGATCTCCTTCACAAGGAAGGATATTTGAGTGGAAATTAAAACTTTAATATTTAAAACATTTTTAAGTTTTTAAAACTATATGATATACCAAATTGAATGAGTTTATTTTTTCCAACGCAGTCGCATTTTTGCTCGCTTTTTAACCTCTGAACTTTATGATGCTGAAATCTTGGCAACAGAGTCACCTGACCAAATATCTTCTTTCTGAATGGATAAAAGGGTTTTCAAGTACAACAAATTGAGGTTCCTAAAAGGGGTGCTGTCGTATGATGTAAGGTAAATAGAAAGTTGCCTTAATTCTTCAACATATGTAAAATAATTTTGTAAATGTTCAATGTATGCGGAATAAAAAAAAAACAAAGGAAATACAGTGTACTTTCATTTATCGATAAAAGTGTCATGATCAAACTACATTCATCAGTTTCCCACAGATTGTCAGGTAATGTAGGTCAAATGATGGTGTATTTTTCCACATACGAACCTACTATGAACATGATTAAGAATTTGAATACTGTAAAACTATTTAAAATATGTTGTAATGTTAAGAATATCAGGAAAACAATTTAAGTGTGTGTGATTAATAGATCGTGATACACAAAAATGTACACACTTGTCAGGTAAATTATAAATAGATTATCAAAAGATATTCTGCTTTCAAATTTCCTAGAAAATTCGGAACACAAAGCAAACGGACTGACTAAATTGCTATGAAGACCGTATTTAATATTTAAATTGTTGCTAATCAGGTAAATATGTCCACGGGGGGGGGGGGGGGGGGTCACTTCAGGTAGAATTGGGTACAGGCCTGCCGCTGGCATTTTGAAAATACCCCTTTTGTATAGTTTCCCCAACAAAATATTGACCCATTCATATAGTAAATTTCAAAAATAAACAACCAAACTGTATAGTAAAAATGTGTAATTTGAGTCAGAAAACCACTGATTTCAGAGCAGGAACGTTTTGAAACATCAAATAATGATATACTTGATTAATTAAAGCAACAAGTAGAGATTCTGGCCTTTTGGGGTTAATTTACGACCCATTTATATAAATGATGTCAAAAATTACTACCCATTCATATAGATGACAACTGCAAAAACGGGCCCATTCCACCCCCCATGAATATGTCCCGATAAAATTGTCATTAACAATTTTCATAAATTGGATGTGTTGAAAACTAATCCTAAATTTTTAATCGAAAGCATTTTGTCAGTGCAGTTTGTGTATTTTTAAGGGTTTTTCAATTTTTAACTAAATAATTTTATTTATTAACTTGTCATATCGGGATATTTTCATTGATTTAGATTTTTTTTATTATGTTTATTTGTATTTTATTTCGTATTTATGTAAAGGTAGCCAGTTTCAAAATTTTGGTTTTCATTAATGTTTAAGAAATAACTACTAATTCGCAATTTAAGCTACGGTAATTTTTCATTTTAGGGGAATTAAGTGTCAATTGCAGGAAATTTATTTTTGTGACAAAGGTACAACGAAGGAACTGCGTCTGTCGGGCTGTCGTTTTAACTGAAAAACTCACCACTGAAACATGCATACATGTACCAAATACGAAGTTTATCAAGAGTAAAGGTGACATCAAAAGTCTGAAGCATACAAAAATGTATATGCGGGTGGGAGGATGGAATAGAAACCAAACACAGAAAGATTTGGGACAGCCATCATACCCCCGACTTGGAATGCACATTTTAAAAATAATATGGCGAATTAAACCAGGCTCAATCTCTGATGCATTGAAAGACAATACAATGCCCCTTTAAGAAAACAAGATATAAATATCTGCCTGCGAAATACATTTTTATGAAAAGAGATTGTCATAATTTTGTTTTTTGAAAGGTAATACGCACATACGGACGAGCACGCCGGGTCTCTTATAATGCTTTTGAACGAATAAAACCAGAGAAGTCCGAAAATCTGAGGGAAATAACAAAACATGACCAGCGAGAACCCTTTATTTCTAATATTTTCTACTAGTATATGCCATTATGTTTATAGAAGTAACAAGAAAATTAAAAAAAGTATAAAACACTGTTCTAAATATTCCAGTGGAACTCATTTGCCATTAACCTGAAAATCGCAGTGTCTGAAATGATCCTCTTAAGTCCTGACATGAAACTTGTTAAAGGATTAAGGTCTGAATCCTATTGTCATTAGCACATGTAATAATAGAAACATAAAATATAGCCAATAATAGATGAGATTAAGGGAAATTAACTTTTTTTTAAATAGAAGAATGCATGTGTTTTGCATCGTTACCTCGCGAAACTTTGGAATAGGAAATTCACCTCTTCATAACACTGTTAGTAATGAAAATAATTTGTATTTTTTTTATAAAATTGGGGCCTGGGTTGTCGAGTGGTAAAGGTAGTTCTACTACCACCTATAAAACCACTGTAGTCTATCATCACTGCGGTGTAAGTTCGCGCCCGACTTTAAAAAGGGTGCACTCGACTTACAATTGTAAGTGATAAGGTATGTCAGGTTACCTGCCCAAAGTCGGTGGTTCTCTCCTGGCATTCCGGCTTCCTCCACCACTAAATATGACCGTCATAAAATAGCTATAATACTGCTGAAAGTCGATGAAATTCTCAAATATATAAGTTGAAATTTGTACATATACAGTTTTGTAACTTAACTTTTTTGTTCTTATAAAAACTATTACATTGTACTAATTTACTAATTTTCTTCATATTTACAAAACTAATACTAAGTGCAAGTGCATATATACATTTGAAAGTTTAATCGACAAATGTGCGTAACAAAATATCTTGAAAATAAAATAATAGTACATTTGAATTTATGTTCTTCATTTGACAGTCTAGTATCGCTAGTCCAAGTGTTTTCTACTTTTATTATTTTTTTTTTCCTAAAAGACAGTATTATATAAATACGGTATAATTTGATTAGCATTATACCCATAATACCACTAACAACATTATGAAAAGAGTAATAAAAAATAACCGAACATAATTTTAAAGAGCGAAAGTCCAAAATGGACAAACGAGGTGGAAATTCACCAGCAAATTGTAGACTGCAATGGTTATGCCTTCATACAGGCATTTCAAAAGGTATTGTGGGTTAAACCGGTCCACACCACACCTCAAAATGATTAAACTCGCTTAGCAAAGAAAAGTTGACGTTAGCTTTAATTCTTTGAAATTGGATGCTGTAAACCGGCCATCTATATTAACCAAACGATCAGAATAGTTAAAAAAAGAGAGCACGATTACGTAACATTTTATAGTACTGGAATAGAAGATACATTTTCCCTATACTTAAGGATATATATAAATACACTTTTTCCCATTAAATATGTCTTTAGCACTAAACACATCTATCGGAAATCATAAATCACTAACAGTTGCTTTTAAAGGGTTAAATTGCATGTTGAGGAGTTAATAATACCAATTTAATATAGCCAATGGTATTAAATAAATGAACTTTGTCATATTTACTTATTCTTGAAGGCAGCAAATGATGAATGAGCTAATTCTGGAGTAACATTTTATCATGTAATTGTGGTCTTTTTATAATGATTGACCGTTAGCACAAGGACAGAAATAGTGTTGTGCTGACATAACCGAAAGGTGGGAAATATAACATGTTTTGCTTATTTCTATATGTATTAATTCCAAAAGGTGCAGCATGACAACAACACATACAGCAGATATTTTACGAAAGGATATGGAGTAAATGAACATAAGTCCATAACACATATGTTAACTCCGACTGCAATAAATTTTAAAGAGCTGTATGACAACTTGTTTCGGAAATTAATTCCTCATCAGCAATAAAAAATACCAAAACATAGGAAATCCAAAATTTCAAACAATATTTAAAATGCATAAAACCAATAAAACAAATAAAATCCGAAATCATTAATATCAAATATAACCAAGGACAAAACTACATGAAATGATAATACTACTTATTTATATTGGCTTATAAGTGACATATCCACGGTATTCTAATTAGATGAAATAAATCATTGGCCATGACAGAAAAATATGTGAGAACTAGAGGTACTGTGGCCTAGAGGGCCACAAAATGATATCCCCACTATGACTTGTCACAAAAAAGTTATAATTGCACAATTCCATCATGTCCATTGTGTACTAAAAAAATTGTGAAATTTCCTAAAAAGATCTCTTGAATTAACTAATTTGTTAAAAAGGATGTAGATGTCCAGCAATTTTGAAATCTCTACTAGCGGTATAAGACATCCTTCTTAACTTGCATACAAAATTTCAAGCTGCAGTGATGAGTAGTTACTGAGAAAAGTGTAACGAAATGTTTCAACGATTAACAAAAGATTTCGAAAATTAAATAAGTCGGTAAACAGGAAGTTGATGTCTGGCAATCAATCCTGAAATCGCTACTTGCGGTATAGGACATCATTATAAACTTGCATACAAAATATCAAGTTGCAGTGATGAGTAGTTACTGAGAAAACTGTTACGAAAAGTTTCAACAATTGACAAAAGATCTCGAAAATTAACTAAGTCGGTAAACAGAAAGTAGATGTCCGTCAATCCTGAAATCGCTCCTTGTGGTATAAGACATCATTATAGACTTGCACACAAAATTTCAAGTTGCAGTGATGAGAAGTTGCTGAGAAAACTGTTACGAAAAATTGTTTGCTATCACAGACAGACAGACAGACGGACAGAGTGATTCCTATATACCCCCTGAACTTCGTTCATGGGGTATAATTACGTTAGTTTTCATATATTATTTTTATACAACCTATTTGAGCTTTCTTTAGTGATCATTTTTAGCAATGATCAATGATGAATAAATGAGTCCATGTACATGATTCCAGTTTTACAGGAACATGTAGTTACCAAGTTAAAATTGTATACATATTGCATACATACATGTTTATTTTCCATGTAAAATTTAGGCCTAATATCTTTTAAAAACATAATTATGTACTTATATATATGACAAATTTTTAATATCGACTTTTGAAAATGAGCAAATGCATGTACATATGAGACAATTCCAAAATAAATACACGATAGCAACAAGCAATGATGCCATTTTTTGTATTTAAAGTTTATTTAGTTATTATAATAAGAAGATTATTGGAAGTACATACTAAATGACTCTAATATAGTTGACAAGAATTCGAAAAAGACCAAATATAAAGCGTACAAAATGCTTTTGTCAGCAATTTATAAAACATCCCTAGGATTATGTAACAAATCAGTTTTCCAGGTTTATTCGCAAATGGCAACCTGACTTGAGTAAAGTCATATTCACAACCGAGAACAACAATTCATTGACATGTTTTAACGCCTCAATGATAATCATATACACTGATGACTGATCTTTAGCTCAGCTATTTGAAATATATCTTTCCATTTTCACATTCAAAATGTTATATTTCTACGCATCGACAAATGAATCAGAGCACTGTTTGCTGTCTTGAGATGGAATGTAAATTAAAAGTAACGTCAATCTTTTCTCTAAAAGTCACATTCGCAACCAAAAAAAACTATTAATGTGTTCCGTCAAGCAATACTTACAAAAATCATTTTAAAAAGGATTCATTCGATTTTACATTTTGATAATATGACCACTATGAAATTACATAGACTGTGCGTTATTTCCTTTAATAACAAGAATATATCACCATTAATTGCAGCAGAACATGTTAAAAAAATGAATTTAATATGAATGCACATGTCAAACTCAAGAAAGAAGTGCTGGCAACAAATAGCAATGATTTAAGAATCAGCATCGCATGTAACGAAGCATGAAAATGTATGTTTCAGCAAATGGTGGTACAAAGTTAGGAAACTTCATTTGACGTGAATACAGAGTTGAGAAATTGCATTATGGTACAACATAGTGAATAGTAGGTACAACGCTCAACGTTTTTCAGTTATAAGTTCAGCAAACTGTAGACTTTTTACAGAAAATCAATATTCTAACCAAAGTTTCAAATATACCGACTCTTAGCCACAATTATGTAACTGCAGAGAAGTGAATGTTGTTCGAATCGTGTTCATCTGTCTAAGTCATTGTTTTGTGATTAATGTCATTTTGTTCTGTGTCCTCGTTTTGGTCATGTCTTGGACTTTGATTTTTGCAAATTGCATTCCGTTGTTCCTTCGATATTCTACTGCCGTTGTTCAATATAAAAGTTCTATTACAAAATGTTTATATTTTTCAAATATGTTTTAATTACGTTTTCAATTGACAGCTTGGACTGTAGATCAAAATCTTTCTTGGCGAGGTCTGACACTTGAGTCTCAATTCCGTAATCAAGTTATATTTTGCTATAATGAAATTAATATGCGTCCACGTCTCACTTGTTAAGAATTGTTTGATTTGGTCTGCACTGAAGAGACTGCACATATGCAGAGAACGGTTTTAAGTTCTCAGGCTCTAAAACATTTGGAATGCATTTCTGCTGTAAACGGAAACTGCACGCAGATCCAGAGCTAAAATTGTATAACAACCCCATAACTATTCTGAAAGAAACCAAATTCCTTTGTTAAACTTTGACAATAAACTTTCCTTTCTTCCCCATATCAAAATGCTAAAGAATAAATGCTTCAAGGCATAAGTTATTTTAAAAGTTGTGTCGAGTATCGACTTGGGTGCAGATAGCACTGTTTTATCAAATTTATATCTGTCGTTGATTCGATCAAAGTTGGATTACAGATGTTTCATTTACGGCTCTTCCTGTAACTGATACATTAATGTACATACATTAAGTAAATCATACATATGTTTTGTGTTAGGTTGTTTTCTTGATTCTGTCTTATGTTATACGGATTTTCCATACTGGTCTCTCCCTTTGATCGATTCGGACTTTTGTTGTCACTGTTATTTAAATT
This sequence comes from Modiolus philippinarum, assembly GCA_002080025.1. NCBI lineage: Eukaryota > Metazoa > Mollusca > Bivalvia > Mytilida > Modiolidae > Modiolus > Modiolus philippinarum. The sequence continues at coordinate 26,534 of MJUU01024567.1, forward strand.
ATTAGATACAATCCATTACCAAGGTTTACGTCTGTACTTGGGTGCGTTCAGAACTTTTCCGGTGAAGAGTATCTATTTTGAAGCAACGGCAGTAGAATACCAAAGGAACAAAGGAGTGAAATTTACAAAAATCGAAGTCCAAAGACTAATGAACCATCCCTAGAGGACGTACGTGTCAAACAAAGCGTATCCTTTCAATCCTGCTCACAACTCTGTTTTCAGACCACTTCAGAAGACAGTATATGATAAACGGCCAAATGTTATTAAACGTTTTGGACTTTGTATCCAACCACACTTGGACTCTGCAAATGTAGAGTTGGACGAAATAGCATCAATTGAAACTCCAAAAAACCTCCATCGCTATATGTAAATCCAAAACCAGAATTTCATTTCGAACTACGAAAATATAAAAAAGTCTGACACTTATCCTCTTGTTATCCAGCAGGAGTTTGCAAGAATTAAATCTGAACACCCCGAATAATTACCTATATACACGGATGAATCTAAGGACGGAGACAGGGTGGTCTCTGCAGCTGTCTTCGGAGAACGAGCAGGAACTCTCCGACTACCATCCTCAAGTTCCATATTTACCGCTGAAGCCAACGCTATTTACTTAGCACTCAAATTTGTTGCTTCAACGCGAAAAAGTAAGTTCTTGATTTGTTCTGATTCTCTCTCATGCCTATTGGCAATAAAAGTCGAAAAACAAAACACCCAGTTATTCTGAAAGACGTGAGTTCTACAAGTCACTTGTTGTTATAGGCAAAGAAGTCATATATATTTGGATCCCTAGTCATGTAGGAATCTATGGAACACATTTATTGACCAGGAGGCCAAGGATACATTAGATGATGAGGTGGTAGATTGTCCAGTGCCTTACACTGACATGAAGCGTCTAATAAGTAAATACATCCAAAAGATGTGGCAATACAGTAAGGAGCAGGTTGTTTTGACAAGGTGTCTAATAGGGCATACACGAACAGCTCATGTCTATATATTTTCAATGGCGAAGACTGACCTGAGTGTATTCCGTGTAATTGTGCTTATACAATACAACACATTTTACTTGACTGTGTCGAAGTTGCCGACATACGTCGCTCATTTTATTTAGCTGATTCTCTTAACGATTTATTTACAATTTTTAAAACACTGTTAATTTGTAAAGTAAAATATAAGTACACTATCAAATTTTCAAACTTCATCGAATGTGATCTATTTACTAGTATCTTAAATTGTCTATTATATGATTTTATCTTTTAGAAATCGTTTTATCTGTACAAAGCAATGTGTTTTAAGTGACTTTTTTAACCTGTATATTTGTTACTATATATTATCACCACGATATAGCTGAAATATTGCTTAAGTTGGCGTTAAGCAACAATCAATCAATCATTAAATTTTAGTAATTTCGGTGCTTTGTTATTGATTATCACTGGACCGAGGCTTTTGCAGGTGGACTGTTAGTCCCCAAGGGTACTAACTAACACAGTAGCTAGTACTTCGGTGCAGGCCCGAAAACCGATTTTATTTAGAATAATTTTTTCTTTTATCTATTTTGTGAAACGTAATATGCTTCTATCCTAGTAAACAATGTTTTGTTGTAAAAAGATACTGTCTTTGATCGAAACGCTTAACTGAAATAATATGGATGCTCATGACGTTTTAGACAAACTATTTCTCGATTAAGATGCAAATGACTGAATTTTAAGCGGAGCAACTGCAAACATGTAAATATGCGAATTAATCAATGACATAAACACACACGCATCAGTCAGAGAAGAAATGAGTTAATATATGTTACATATAGATAGTTGACCAAAAAAGTACAGACGAATCCAAAGTTACATATAAAGGGCAACTGTATTCCACTAACTTATAATGCCAAGTTTTCTTTTCTTATCGAATTCATGAGCGTTCTGTGTTTGTCTATATGTGGTTTCTGTTCATTAGATTAAGACACTAGTGCTTATGTCGGGCAACGGATGGCAGTTAGTGTAAAAGCACTATGTCAGTTAATTTTATGTTTGTTGACGATCCCAGATCCTTGGGCTTTAATTAACATGAATGTGGCATTGCTCGACAATTATGTATGAATTCCGCTGAGGCTAGGGCCGACTTGAACTTACTATGTAGTATGAGCAAGGGGTATTGTTGAAGGGTCGAGGTGACTTCAAGATGAAGAATAGCAATTAAGACGTTTTTCCATCTCATTTATTTAAAGAGACTTTGTCTCATGTCTATTCACTCCATATCCTTTCTTTATAAGTAAATAGGAGAAACAATGCAAATTGCTATGGTATTCGAAGAACAGTTACATTAGCACGTCAAATAATTTTTTTTTAGCAATGTTCAACGCATAGACTAGCCACACTTTTAGCAGTAACTTGAAAAAATAAAACAACTTTTTCCGAAATGCAATACTTACAATGATCGATATTCGCCAAATCATCTCTAACGAAAGCTGGTGTCGCAATGGACTGATTCAGAAATGCAATGGCATTATGGGATTGTAATTGTTCTTAACGTTCTTGATTGGTCCAAACGTATTTTACGAGTACGCTGAGTTTGCGCAACGTCATTTACGAGGACGGAAGTTGAATTTCTGAATCAGTCCATTAAAAATGACTGATTGATTGAAAGAGTTTTACACCCAGTGAGAAATATTTCAGCTATATCAGGAAAAGAAAAAGATAATCAATTCAAAAATGTATAAGTAAAAGAGGAAAGAAATAAAGGTAGAAGGAGCAACGACTTTTGATTGCCACTGGGAAAAGGGAGAAATTGGCAGAAGAAGGAAATTTAGCCTTCTATACGACCCCCAGCAAGCTTGCGCACCTTGGAATATAGATGGGTTCTCCAGTCTCCAGAGTTTCTCCAGACAGTTCATCTATAATGGTTTTCGGCCAGGCTTTCCGTATTATCACTTGACTACCCCGCATAGACAAACCATAACCCTATCTTAACATATGGACGCGTGTGGTAGCCACCTAAAAATGAGCAAAACTTAAATAATTAAAGAAGGAAAGATAACAGGCAACACTTACAATGGCCGAACATTGCAATCACATATCACAATCAACCAGGGAATTGCACAAGAAAAACAATAACATGACAAACATAGATAACTTTAGAAACTCGGGATAGCCGGACTTGGTACCGGCACTAGCAACAGCCAGTGGTAGGGTTAAACCGGTTTATGGGTACCCAGACCTCCCCTTTCTCTATAACGTTTCTCTACATTATAATAAACATACAAATAAAACCCAATACAGGTAGACCACTAACTCTCAGACCACAATCTTGAAAAGAAAAGAATAAACAAAACGTAATTTAGAAAGATGGGTCGAGGAGTGCTCGCCACTAAACTGGAAATTCCAACATATGTAGTGCTCTCAAAGAATAACATGGTTTTTGAAAAAAAAATGTTGCAAGAGAAAATTTTCCTACAAGAATGACCTGACAATTGGTTTTTTCCAGGCATGAATTATGCTTCCAACATTTCTAGGGGGATTTGAAGGAGTAGTTCAAAAGAGCCAAATACTTTTTTTCTACTTTCTATTTTCGTGATAACTGATAGGGTTTTCATTGAAGTTCACACTATGAGTGTTCTTAATGTCGTCTTTTTTAATTTCAGTGAATTGTTGCAGTCTCACGTCTTTGTTTTGTCTTTGTTTTTTCTCTGTTGTCATTTTTGCCAAATCTTTGGACTGCGATTTTTGTAATCATCACTTTCCTTGTTTCTTCTATATCCTACTGTCGTTGTTTCAATGAGGTTCTTGAGTGCGTGTATTGTTTTCATTCAATTGGTAGTCGATATAATTTAATTTGTATTTGTTTGTTTCGCATTCAGCATTGGATATTTGTCGCTGAACTGTAGATGTGTTACACACAGCATTAATATACCGATTATTTGTACTTGACCAAAACATGCTGTAAGATACGTTTTTGTATTTGTAAATAAATGCCTGCATTTTAAGGTTGCTCCAATATTTGTGGTTTTTTGCATAGTTTAAGGGTAGGATGTTACTGTTACGATTTCATGTTTTGATGACTGCTGACGTTTGTTATCCACAGTATCATTTCATGCAGAACACTTTCACGGCGTTAAATGTGTCCTTACGATTTTATACTTTAAGGAAAAAAATAGGTGCAATGTATTCAATACCACTATACAAAAGAATTAATAATCTATTGGCACAATACAACTGTAGCTAAATCCAAGAACATCTAATATTATGCTTGCCCAATGAAAGCAACTGAGACTAATAACTTTTTGGTAAGTTTTTAATTTTATGATGAGGAGGCTCACTCCTGATGTTGTTTATATCATGGATTTTTCAAAACCTAATTAAATTGATAAGCATTGTAGATTTAATGAAAGGGTAAAAAGAATTCTTTGTTCAAGTTACTGTTTAGTCTACTTTCTCTGTTCAAGTTACTGTTTATTATATTTTCTCTGTTCAAGTTGCGTTTTATTCTCTAATTTCTAGCCAATTTAACAAACGCCTGACCGATGTGATAAATATAGTATATCCTTCCGGGTCAAATTGATTCCAATATTTCTCCAGTTCGAGATAGTTAAATTTGTGATTTTCAACATGCGAGCTTCGGCGAGCATGTTAAAATCAGAAATTTTAGTATCGAGAATGGAGAAATAATTAATCCACGGACAAACGGAAGGATATATTGTTTCTCCAATGACTTTTACTGTGCTTCGGGTGCATATTCAATGATTCAGCACGTTTGTCAACGTTTGCCGCGCTATCTTAAAGCCTAGTTACGATGACGTCACAATAGACTTTTTGAATGAAATGAAAAGTTGCGGGAAACATCACGCAGAAATTTAACCAACGTGTGGATTAACCAACTGGGTTAACACGCTAAGAATTGGAGAAAAATATTTCTCATCTTTAGAGAGAGGACAACTCACGAAATTTATTCGGAACATAATCTTCGGGGTTTTATATTATGTCATTAGAGAAACAACTTCAATGATTTGCCTTAAACTTTGAACTGGGGTAAATCTACTTTTTCAGTGTAGTGCCAACATAAGATGTTAAAAGATTACAATCGAATTAATCATTAATGGTCATGTAGTCATTTGTATGGTAAACAATTTTCAAAAACAAATAGTTTGTAATTTGTATGCCCCAAGATATAATTAGGAACATTCACCTATCAAACAATTATTGATCTATTAAAAATATCACCCTGGATTTGCATGGTCTATTGGACATATTGCTGTTTTGGAATGATCAAATTCTGAATGACAAGTAACTCCGCCCAGTCAACCGAAACTTTTCTGTTAAAAAGGACGCAAAATTACGTAATATTTTGTATTATTGACATAGGAAACACATTTTTATCCCTACTTAAAGATATATATATATATAGATAAACTTATGTCAATAAATTACGTCTTTTGCACAAACGCAGCTTTCGGAAATCATTTTTCATTGATAATAGCTTTTAAAGCGTTACTAAACATGCTGCAGAGATAATTATACCAATTTAATAAACCCTATGGTATGGGAAGGAAAGTGCTGATTCGTGAAGGCACCAAAATGATGAACGAGTTCATTTTAGAGTACCATTTAGTCAGGTAATGGCGTCATATCTGTAATAAGCCTTTTCACCATTGCCAATTGTCATAACCGTAAGCGCGTACAATATAAAATGATACATGTATACTTAATACGTTTGTTCGAAGAATGCTAGATGACACCATCAAAACTATACCAATTCAAGCTTAGCTATATACAACAATATACCGAGGTTACCGTAAATTTAGTTTCTGCATGTGTGCATTTCGGCAACTTATGTCTCTTCAGTGCAGATAAAATCAAAATATTTGGAAATCCATAAACCGAAATATGTATAAAAGCTGACAGAGAACAAATTACCAATGGGATCAAGAAAGGAAAGACAAAATCAGGGGGAGATACCCTAATGTTTTAACAAAATTCTTTGAAATTTAGATATTGTAAGATTCCAAATAAAATCGGTTCTCGGGCCAGCACCGAAGTACTGGCTACCGAAGTACTAGCTACTTGGTTGGAGAATAATCTCTGGGACTAACAGTCCACCGGCAGATGCATCGGCCCAGTGGTAATAAACTACAAAATACCGAAATTACCGTGAATTTAGTTTCTGCATATACGCATTTAGAAAACTTATGTGCCTTCAGTGCATATGGCACGCGATAGTAACAAAAATGCGGTATACCTAGTATTTCGAACGGAAACTAGGGGTTCAAGAATGAGCGACAAATCCAGGCGCGATAACCCTTACACACATTTTAGTACTGCTCCCCGATAATTGAATGTTATCAGTAACCAGACGAAAAGAAAAGATACTTGCTATAGATGTCGCGCTGATTAGTAGGCGTTTTAATTAATGCTAATTAATTTACTCAGCGGGAATTAAGTACTCATGTCAGTTTTTTTTTCTAATATTATTGTCATACTACCATGAAGCTAGGTTATTCAGAGTCCAACCAGCTATGTAGAAAACGGTTTGAATTATCCGGTGTCTTCATCGTATTTTTGTTTTGAAGTCGGCATGGAAAATAACATGCAATATTTTTATTTTACCATCATGGTAGATCAATTTATTATCTGTATATAGATGCATTTGAATACTGAATGATAATGTTTGCTGATTTGTCTTATATATTTACTATGAAGTTGAAATAATAAATGTGAATCTCACGAATTCGTAATTATTTATGTGTAAATAAAAAAAACCGAAGTTGCTGTTTATGATTTATTTTCTGCATATAAGCATAACGATGACCGGATAAAATTTAGAAGAGAACCGGTTTGTCACTACACATTTTCAAAGTCAAGCGATATTTTGATACCTTACACTGAGGGATTTCTGTAATATCAAAAGTTTTCGTGTTTAGAATGGTGGTCATTTAGTTTGTGTTTTTTTTCTTTTTCTTTTTTTGTGTTCTTGTTTTTGTTTTGTTTTGTTTTTTGTTTTGTTTTTGTTTTGTTTTGTTTTGTTTTTTGTTTTGTTTTTGTTTTTCGTTTTGTTTTGCTTTTGTTTTGTTATACCCCCGCTTTAGCAGGCGGTATATAGTGTTCATGGTGTCTGTCCGTTCTTCCGTCCGTCTGTCCGCTCGTTATTCCGTCCGTCATAGGGGTACACACTTTGTGGCGACAACTCCTCCTGGTGAAATCCAATGAAACTTTCACAGAATGTTCAGTACACATTGCCATCGTGCACCATGTATTTAAAATTTTGACTTGATCTTTTTGGGGAAGCGGGGG